>PXOD01000670.1:0-12369 GCA_003012165.1 Paramyrothecium roridum
CTTATTGCTTGACGGTGTGGTATCTGCGACGTCTTCATTGTAAAAAAAAAAAAAATAAAAAAAATAAAAAATAAAACTTAAAAATAAAACCAAAAACAAGAAAAACTCTGAACACATTGCACATTGCACTGGCTCTGAAGAATCGTGTGGTAGAGAGTGAGTGTTGGCACAGTGAGGTTGAGCAAGTAACCAGGAATGATCCGGGGAGGCAACGAAAGAAACATCATGGTGTTCTTGAGTCATCATTGTCTCCTATATTGTAGAGGCCGTTCAATCAAGGGAACAAGCCTAGCCATCATAACCCCACCGTGACCGGCCGCCCTACTAATGAACTATAGGTAATGCTTCTATTCACAGCCAAACCAGCATCACATAGCGGCACGGAATAGTCTCCGTGATTGTAGCAGCACTTCATTCCGCTACTCGCAACTCAGCACTATTCTGGACAAAAATCAGTGATGCCATTTCGACAGCCAACGAACGCTCAGTGACATCACCCAGCAGTTCCCATGCGCAGTCGCTTGTGGCGAATCTGTGGCCGCCACACATCGGATAGTCTATCGCCTCGGCCCAGACACGTGAACTGCAACCCCGAGGGATATTCCAAAACGGCCAACAATGGCAGGAACTTCAAGTCGCCTAGGCCTAGCACAAATACAGAAGATAACGCTGCGCTGGTTGGCTGAGAAGAGGAACGATGTGACCAAGCCGTGCTGCCTTGTACAGCTTTGTACCCTCAATCCACGGGTGACTTGTGCAGACTTTCTCGTTATACAGCACGGATCGTCCCAAGTATCGATCGGCATGCATATTTGACAGTTGGGCTGGGGGGAAAAATATGACGACTCACCATCGTCCCCTCGAGATGTCATTGTATTGCTAATGATAAGTCTTATGAAGCTGGCTTATCATGATGATAGACGGGTGATCCCTAGCGGACCGTCCACCGAGTGCCTGCCAGAACAAATAGCTTTCCGGCAAAGACCAGCGATGTGAAAAGCCGACGAGGGCATTTGTTCCCCAAAGCTTCAAGTAGGTGGTCCAGCACCAAAGCGTCAGTGAGCAATGCGAACCAGACCCTGCGAACTCAGTTATGCACCTCACTTCTCTCCCCCGAACAGTCGCTGTTCCTACCCTCCCAATTTCCATCAGGCCGGTCGGCACAGACAAAGACCAGCGATATCACACCCTCCCCCCCATTCCCCCTGTGGCATGAAAGATGAACCAGCGGTCAGCGCCAAGCTCAGGCACACCCGGCTGGGCAAGATGGGGTGGGTGCCGCGCTACGTAAGGTATTGATTGCATGGTCACCTTGTTCCCCGTCCGCATACAGTATTTGCATCGCATCGGGCAGTCCCAGCCGCTGCCTGCACCGAGAGCCCTGCAAACACCCCCAGACCGGACAAGGGAGGGCAACCGAGAAAGAAAGAGAAGAAAAACTTTTCATTCGTCGTTCTGTGCATTATTCCCATGTTGAATGAGCCATGCCCAAGGCACAAAAATGTTAACGATCAGACGTACGTAACATGAAAGGGAAGGGGGGATATGTTCAGGGTGCCCGAGTTAACCAGGCAAGACTGTTTGTTTCTAACGTTAGCTCGCGACGCTTTGCAGGGGAAGCACACGCGGACAGCACCCCGTGCCGTGCAAGGGAAAAAAAAAAGCCCGCTTCGCATCGCGCCCCCCCAATGGCCCATGGCTGGCTCCCGAGCTGGTGCCCGAGGATAGTGCAGTTAACGTTGTTCACGGTCCCCAGGGAAAGGGAAACTATCCCGCCGTGCGCGATCGATGTTGGTCTCGGCAAATCGCTCAGTATTGCGGACTACACCAAGAGCGGAATAGAACATCACGACGCTAGGAAAATTCTCAGCGAAGCCAAAAAAAAAACAAAAAAAAACCCCCATGCACATGTGCGCGCGCGTTGGCATATCTCTCTGCAGCTTCCCCGCTCTCCGAAGGCCTGGTCCCGGTAACACACCCTCCATCGTAGAAGGAAAGGGGGGGCAAAAAAGAAACGAGATGCCGGGGGACGGCATCGAAAACCGCACTCGCTGTCCACCCATCCCTTCCTACACCTCCTCTTCACGTCCCTCGCCCACATGTCCATGGCGCCAAATGGCCTCGCGTGGGGGACGACGACGGGGACCAGGCCGATGATCTACAGGGAGTCATCGTCCAGCCTGTGCCGATACCCGGGTTGGCTGACCATACAATCACAACAATTCCTCTCAAAATGCACATTCACCTACACCTTGATCACGGGGGGGCCTAGATCCAGTTTGTCAATCCTCTGAGTAAACTCGTGAATTTACAAGTCTATCAGCTACAACCCCTCTTGGCTGAAAACAAGCGCCGCTTCGGTGACCAGCACGCTCGTATGAGGAATCATCGATCCTCCAAGTCACTGGCAAGTACCTGGCAAGTAGCCGTCAGCACCATTTTCGTTTGGCAGTGTGGTCCGTCCGTCCATCTGTCCAAGCTCCTGTTGGGGCTTCCCACTCTGTAGGTAGGCATGAAACGTCACATAATCACAAACCGCTCACGAGGCGCAATTCGCATCAGGAGTAATGACAGTGCATTTTGACAAGTATGTCCGTAGAGGTGTATTTACTTCGGGCAGAAGGGGCCACCCATCTCCTTCTCCTCGGTTCAAGCGTTCGTTGCCCGCTGCCATTAACAATAATCATGGATGAAATGCCATCAAACTCCGGACCAACGACAAGGCTGCGCGAATCCCCGTGCACAGCGTGTGTGGTCAATGTCCATGAACGCCGGTACAGGCGGTACATAATCCAATGATGAGACAAAAAGAAAACAAAGGAACGAAAGACTAAATCATTACCGCCGCAACCCCGTATGTGTATGCACAGCTTCGGCAGGCTTTGAATCGCCGGTTGGAGCATGTGAACTAAATGTGCTTGTATGATGGCTTAGTAACCAGGCTGGCCTGGCATCTTGCCAAGCGAGTGGCTGCCACCAAGCTTTGGTGGCAGATGGTTATGGCAAAAGATCTTCCTGGTGCCGCTCTTGGTGCAGTCCTTCTTCGTCGCGTCGATCAGCTGTAGCGGATCGTCGTATGATTCGAGCTGGCAGCATTCTACGCCCTTCATCCAACGGTTGTTGAGAACGTCGTGAATGCTGATACGCTTGGCGGGGTTGGGGTTCAACATCTGCAGGAGCACTCGTCGAAGCGCGGGCGGGTTCACGCCGACATCCAGAGCGTAGCAGTTGGGGTAGTCGGTCTCTGAAATACAGGCGTCCTCTTCAGGATGCTTCTGGTACCACTTGTCCCAGCCCTTAACCAGCTTGTCGAAGTGGGGGTTTCCAGCTTCAGCTCTTGACCAGATGGCGCCTCCAAAGCACATGTAGATCATAATGATGGCTGAGCTCCACACGTCCAAGGCCCGCGGGTCGTATGCTTCCTTCTTTTGCAACACCTCGGGGGCAATGTAGGGTTCGCTGCCACAGATGCCGGGAGAGCACAGCCGAAGTTCACCCATGTTCTGTCCGCATTGGCCGCCAGCTTCGCGCAGGCCGGGGTGCGTTCCGCAAAAGACTTCCGACACACCGAAATCGGTGATCTTGAGCTTGCTGTCCTTGGTAATGAGGAGGTTTTCCAACTTCAAGTCTCGGTGCGCAATGCCGTTGGCATGTAAGTAGCTGACACCCTGAACTAGCTGCTTGAAGAGACATTGGCGATCCTTCTTCTTGTCTTCACCCTTCAGGAATCCCTTTTGCACGAGGCTGAACAGATCTCCCTCGGAGCAGTACTCCATGACGTGATTCCAGCGTGATGAGTCGGTGCAGAGTCGAACCGTCTCTACGATGTTAGGATGATGCAAGCTTTTCGCGATGCTGAACTCGGACTTGATCTTCTTGTCGTACTCTTCTTGGCTTTCACGATTCGATTTGCCGCGGAACTCCTTCACAGCGTAAAGCTCGTTAGGACACCCTTTGCGAGCCATGAGCGTCACCTTGGACGCAGCACCCTTGCCCAGATGCTTTCCGTGGCGACCCAGGAGCTTGTGCTGATATTCGAATTCGGAAAGAAGCTCTGCCACGTCCACAGTAAAATCATCGGGAAGGCTCAAGCTCATGCGACGAGCCTTGACGCCTGTGCCTGCATCAGGAGGCATTGACCAAGGAAGCCGCTCCGGGGGGTAAGTCGCCTCTTCTTGGTGGGCCTGTGGTGCTGGTCGTGGGGTGATAGAGCGGTTGCCAGCGTCGAAACTGCTGGCTCGTCGGCTTCCAGCAGGTCGTCCATGGCGTGCTGAGGGCGCGACGAAGTTGACGGCGCGTCCGCGAAGGCTGAACCCAGTCGATGATCGCTTGCTCTTCTTCTCAAAGTCATCGGGCGCCGGCAGGGTGCCGTTGGTGGACTTGTTCGTAATTGCCATTTCGAGAGGCGAACCTGGTGAAGGAGGCGAGTTGGAACGAGTTGTATTTGAAGACTTGTTAATTGAAAAGCGTCGGCCACTAGGAGGCGGACCTGTGGTAGTGGTTGATGCGCCCCCAAGCGAGGTGTCGGAAGCAGGAGCAGATTCACTAACGCCCGGGGTTATTACTTGGGAGTTGGTGCGACGGAAGAGATTGGACAAAGATCGCTTGAAGTTGCCGGTGGAGCCACGGGTGGAGCGTCTTGAGAGCGGCGCAGGAGTGAAATCCTGTTGCGAATCCGAGGTCGCTGCGGCAGGAGTGGTACTAGGCGCAGACGTTGGGGGCACAGAAGTCGGAGGCTTGGCGCTGTGGAAAGGAGCCTTGTTGGGGCTGGTTGACGGCGGGCTCTGAACAGTCTGGTCGGCAGGAAGATTCTGGCAGTCCTGCTGGGGGAGCGTAGTGAAGTCTTGGGAGTGTCGTCCACTGACAGGAGTGACTGGTTCAATGAGAGACTCGCTTCCGGACTCGACACCTTCTACGGCTTCCTCGAGGATAGAATCGGGGAGCTCAGTGGGAAAATTGCGTGGTGAGGAGGAGTAGCTGTTGGAGTAGCATTGCTGTTGCTGCTGATACGAGGCGGGATTTTTGACGTTGATTGACTGAGGCTGGGAGGGAGGCTGGAGTTGCGCTCGAGGTTGTGGTGCACAGTTATCAGGCACTAGAAAAGAAAAAGCGAGAAGCAAGGTCAGCAGGCTGACACACCAAAAATGGAGCAGGCCAGGGTATCACGTCACTCGCGACCCCAGTCCGAAGCTGGGCGGAAGGAGAGACGAGAAAGGTGGGTTGGGAGGCTGCTGCATTACACAATGAAGATGCTAACAGGTGACGATCCTTCCCCAAGGCCGTGATCAAAGACCAAGTTCAGGCCCCGGCTCAGCAGTGAATCCGCATCCGCGGTTCGTGCACATGGGTCAAGTTGTGGACGAACGGAGCGAGGCTTGCTGAACCGGAGCCTGGAAGCTTGGCTGTTGGGCCAAAGAGGCGGGCTATGGCCCAGGCGGGAAGAGGGAGGGTGGGATGGGCGACAGAAGGCGCAGAGGAAGGGTGGACAAGGATATGCGACGATTGGTTAACTCACCTGAGTCTGAGGTCACTGGGTGCTGTGGGACAGGCATCCCTGGCTGCAGCGCTGAGAGGACTGCCATGGTGGCTTAGGGTGAGGTGCGTGCGGTGCTGGCGGTGCTTTTGCTTGTAGGGGTTGTGCAAGCGGCAAAAGATGAAAATAGACGAAGACGCAGCACAGGGCCGTTTGGAGTAAAAAGAGAAGCAAGAAAAGAATAAAACCGGCTCCAGGCTTGCACTATTCTTTTCTCCGACGGTTGAGTCGAAGAAGGAGGCTCAAAGGCACAACGCTGCTGATCGGGCTTCCGGTTCGCCTTCGCTGGTAATGGATCCGTCCCTGGTGCTGGCGTCCAGACCCTATTAGAAATCCCTCTTATGACGTTGTGGTCGTGTCAATTGGATCCGAAACGGGGTGGGCCACTAGTGATGTGGGCGGCCTTGTTCTGGTTGGATGAGGCGAGGGCTCGCTGTGGCCGTAGTTGACGCCCCTAAGGTTGGCTCTGGCGAATGAGAAATGGAGAGGGGCTTCGATTGGCTGCGCTGACTAGACAAGCGCTCCCACCACTGGCTGGTCGGTTCCTACACCAACAGGCACCGCGGTGTCGCCGAAAGGATATCTCCTCGGTAAGGTAGGTGTTCGAACGGGCAAAGTCTCCCAGGAGATGATTAAGCAGGATGTGAGGGCGAGAGGGGAAGTTCTAGCGAGTAAGAGTTTGCTTCCCACGAAATGGACGGGTCTGGAAGGTTTGCGATCGGTCTTGGTTTGAGGCGAGGTAGAGTGGACTTTGAGGTTGCACGTGGGTTGGTGTTGTGTAAGTGCGCTTCGATCTTTTGCGTGTACAAGCAACGTGGGCGTGTTCCGTATGCGGCGGTTGCTGATACGGCGATTGGGTGTCTCGTTGCTTCTGGCTGACCAAATGCCTATGGCTTCGACGGCTCCCTGTTCGTGACACGGGTGGTAACAAAATGCACGTTTGCAAATGCGGTCTTTCGACGTGGTAGAAACCTGTCAGCTACCTCATCGGCGTGGTGGTTCAAGGCGTGGATGGATGGAGGGGGCGGCTTGAGCAGCAGGGGCGGCGTCGGCGGAGGACGATTGAGGGCGGCGGCATTTAAGTAGACGTCAAGAGTCCCAGCGACCGGAGAGGCAGAATCGACGTAATTCGGGTGCCCGGTTATGTCTCGATCCCAGTCTCGAGACAAAAGGTAACAAGGAACAAGAAAGATTGAGCGGAGAGTGAAGCAGTAACAAGAGGAAGAAGATGTGGGAGGCGAGAAGGGAAAAAGGTGAGGAAAAAGGCGCGTCTTTCTGTGAACTATTCAATGCTGGGGGAACGGCGGCATTATGGGTCCCTGAAGGAGGTATTCCCGTACTTGTGCAGTGCTGGTGCCGGCGCTGGTGGCTCTGGTGCTGGTGCTGGTGCTGGTGCTGAGGCGCTTCTAAGCCTTTAGATGGAGCCACAGGGCGAATCTTGTACCCTGTACGTACCCAAAAAGGTAGAACAAACCCTTGTCGCACTGCACACTCCCTGGGGGGGTTCGAGGAGCCAGAACCTTGGTGGGGGACGATGAGAGACACGGCGCTGTAAGGTACAGGATCCAGTTGCAGTACGTAAAATACGGTGGAGGGGGCCCGTTCGTACACACCAACAGGCGAATACTGAGCCAGTACGTGTAAGTAGTCCCGCCGTTGCGAAGGCGAGGGGCGAAAGCCAAGACACGAAAAGATGAACGGGACAGGGGCATGTGCGAAGCCAAGAACAAGGCTTACCTTAGCTTAAATACCTTGGTGTCGCACCCTGAAAAGATGATGACTTATTACTCGGGGACGGACCCCCTCGAGGGCAGCTGCCACCTCACAATCACGAGAAACATAACTTGGGCAAAGATGTGCTAAAGCCTGCATGACGATCAGCTTGATCTTGATGCGGGATGCGCCAGACGGCCGGCTTCTGGGGTTTCGGGTTTGGGGGGCACGTAGCATGTAGCATACGGTACTGAGGTATCGGCTTTACAACCTCAGCTAGAGGGAGGTGAGCTCAATTTCATGACGAGCCACCAAAGTACACCAAAAGTCGACGCTTTTCATGCGAATGGGTATCCCAAAAGGCACCAAGGGCAGGGCAGGGCACTCCAGCTCTCCAGCAACAAAAGCGCACCATGGCCCGAATAGGCCTGGCTCTCCCCCCCCATTCATACCCCGTACCCGCCTTGTACCGCCATACATCGAGGTACTTTGGGAGACTGCTATTCGCCAAGAGTTCTTGGGAATGGATGTCTTTTCCCACTTTCTAGCGTCCACAACCCACATCCACCGAACCCCCCGTCGTCGCCTTCACAATACCGAGCTATTTCCCGTCGCCCGTTCTCCAGTAATGAGTTGCGCATTACAAGCTGATACGTGGACGCGATGGATCACGGCGATGTGCTAATGCAAAGACCCAGCCAGCAAATGTGCCGATCGAAAAAAAGAATAAAAGTGGGAAGAATGGCGTCTGTCTCTCTCTCTCTCTCCGTCCTTCGGTCCCACGCATGCAACGGCGCAAAGAAAATATTTCGGACTTTGACCAACGTGCCGTTACGGAGGTCATAGAGCGGGGACAAGCACAGCTCAGAAACGGCGTCCAACACGGTAGCGAAACAATCGTAGGTGTGGCTCTCAAGGGGGGGGGTTTGAGACCGAGAATTATTTTCAGTGCTCGCACCCTTTTTTCCGTTGGCCTTGGCACATTCGTCGTTTCGTCACGATGGTCCCTCGCCTACCGCCTTGGCCGTTGCCGCTCCCTCGATCTTACTCGTGGGACGGGTTGAAGCCAAGCCTTTGTTGACGCGAGGCACATTTCTTGACCTGCCCAGACTGAGCACATCGGGTGGATACCTGCCCATGGCCCTGACAACTTCCAGCTAGTCTGACGGGGGGCTCTTACTCTACTTGCATCGTGGTTGAGCTTGGCTTGATTGTCCTCGATGCCGTGTCGCATTCATTGCCTCTGTTTCTCATGACAGGCATGGGCGAAGTGAAGTTCGGAGATCATCTGCCGCCTCATTTATCTTCCAAGCCACTTGCCTCAATATGTCATGATGGCCCGTGCGATTCTCGAGCGGCAAGACAATTGTGTTATTCCACCATCATCACAAGGCCATGTTGCACTTTCACACCATCTCTCTGATGCACATAACATGCTGTACACGAGCAGCACAACAATGAAACCCTTGATGATTGATGCATGGGCAACACATCGTCATTGCTTCAACCCTTGGCTAGCCTCCTCGGCTGGGCCAGCCAAATTGGGCCTTGCAGGCCTTGGGATCAGCCACTTTCGCAGAACCGTCAGCATTCACCAGCTTGTCCTGCATCAAGGTCTCTCTACATACTCTTCCACCATGCACTCGAGTGGATGCAATTGCTTGTTCCTACCCACGGCCCCCTTATGGCATCGTCGTTGCCCCACGAATAACAGCCCCCACCGCCACACAGAGAGGTGATCCGAGGGTAGGGGGAGCGTTCAGCAAGGGTCTACCGGGCCTTTTAGTGGGAGTACAGTACGTAGGTACCACTCCCCAGCTGCTGCAATCCATTAACTCTGCGAGGTTCTAGCGGTCAAATTGTCCGCTCCCGGTACAGCAATCGTGCTAATCAGGGCTGCCTAGTACCAAGTAAGCATCCCATCCCAGCGACTGGCCCCAAGAGCGACTAACCGATAGCTGGCTCCTGCGCACTTGTGACAAAGATCCATTGCTAATGTCAGATGAGTGATCTACTCATGGATTCTGGAGCTAGCACAGGCCGGTAATCATCACGTCAATTCGTGCGGTTCTGGCGGCTCTCACCCTGGTAAATCATGTTGGGGGACTGCCTACGCAAGAACCGTCGTCATCGAAAGGCTAGCCAGCGAGGACGCGACCTACTTGCAGATGCTGCCCCCAAGATAATATGGATATTTGGAACCGTCCGGTATCAAAGTATCCTCTCTTTAACCGTATGGCTACCGTCGTCATCATAGCTTTGTTTGCCCAAGACTGCGGCATTTGTGCAGGAGAAAAAGCGGAGCAACTACATTTCGCATCTCATCTCCGTCCGTCATGGGTCAGCAGGGTCCCTTGGATAAACGGAGACATGATTCTTCTGCGAAAGGCGACAACCGAACGGAGTCGCTCGGACCGATCTTTTCATGTCCGATGGCTCTCTGAGGGTGCGACCGTATCATAAACGGAGGCTGAGAATGGTAAGACCCGTGTCCATCAGGGAATGCGACAGGGCCCCTCCCTGCTCCCTCTAAGCCAATCGAACAGCACGATGTGAACAAGAACAGAAACACCACCAGCCTGGTTTCACTCCTTCACAAAGTTGTACAGATGAGAAACCTCCAATCTCCCTTTCTTGCTCTTCCGGGCGCAAATAGAGTATTAAACTTAAATTACCTTAAAGACCGCGAGGTCTGAGACAGGGTTCCTCCCGGACGCACATCCATGACGCATCCTATACTTGATTCAGCTCACCCTCTAGCAACAGCAGCACACATCGGGCGAATACGATTCGATGGCCGAGACAGGTCAAGTCGGCAAAACCAGCATTGTCCGAGACTGGAAGAAAAGCATTAAAAGTGCTCTGTTCGTAGGAATATTTCGGACATAGGTCTACCCCACAAAGTCCCAGTAGGAGCTATCAGCACGCGAATGCTTCTAGACAACAAGAAAGTTTCCCCGGACTACGCCATGTCCCGTGCTGGGCGAGTGCTGTGACGCTATTCGAATGCTCCAACCAGAATGCTACTGCAGAGGAACAAGCTTTCTGCCCATCCTGTACTTCGAACGTCACATTCCACCGCTAGGTGTGTCCCAAGCTGGGATGATGAGGGGCAGAAGTAACGCGGAGAATCAAAGTCTGCATCTGGAAGACCACCCTCTTCTTGGCGAGGCCGCCCGGCTTCGCAATAAAGAATTGGAATGCGTCATATCCCAGCCCAATGGAGCGAGGATCAGCTCATACAGAAGAAATTTGATCGAGACCTCTGGGCAGTTTGACGTGCTCCCATGTCTTGCTGGCTGAATGAACCTGTTCTCGCGATGATGAGATGTTAGAGACAGGCTCAGAACGTTCTACGAGCACCCACTGATTGCCACGCCTGTATCGGAAGCAGTGGGTCCTTTCGCTACGACGCTCCCGTGGTTGATCTGTCTTAAAAACCTTCTTTACTTTATGCCCGATGGAAGTCCCACTGGTCGCTTACCTATTCCCTGAATTGCAGATCCACGGTCTTAAGGATGGTGGGCAATACCCGAGTAATTGGACGATGATAAGCTTACTGCTGCTGCAACTGCTGCTGCTCCCACGCGCCGCTCGGGGCCGAGACCCCGCCTCGACCATCGCGTGGCTTTTCCCACGGGAAGTCTGTTTCTACGACGATGCCAACCTTCCCAAGCGAAGCCCATGAATACTCGTGGTCATGGGGGGATTCGAAGTCAAGGCGTTTCTCCAGACGCGAACTGCAGGGATGAAGGGTAACCTTTTATCCAGCTGCGCGCCTGAGATTAACTTCCGAGCCACAGATGTTCAGCAGTGGACGAGTCTCCAGCTGCTTCCCAGCGTCACGCCCGCGTATAAACTTGGTGGCACGCGCCTACTAGTAGATGGCGCGACATTAAATTATATGCTGCCTGGAAAGACTAGTGGGGCCTCTACACTAAAAGTATTACTTTCATGCAGCAGCACAGGAGTTCCAATGTAAGGCACAGCACAAGTTGATATGTCAGATGAGCAAATGGAGGGCCCAAGAGGCAGAGCAGAGACGACATTAATTGAGTTTTCTCTAGACAAACACCTACATGAAGGGAGCGGCGCTACTCCGGTAAGAGGGGCGAAGCGATTTTGTTGTATGGTCACCTCGCATCGCTAGGCGGTGGTAATCAATCCACGATGGGCATTCCCCGTCAAAGCATTCGGCGTTCCCACGGTGACCTCAAAGGCGCCATTTCGTCTGATTGACTGAAGCAATCTTGCTCTCGGCCATAAGCTGTGGCATCATCAGACTCGGGCTTTGGCGGTGCTTGAGCAGAGATGCAATCCGCGTAAGTCGCCCTCGAGGAGATGCAGGCATTGACTGAGAAAACCTCGAATCACACCCAACCCACATTCAACAGCAAAACCCGAGCGTCAATCTTTTGCCCTTCTCGGCGCCCCATTCATCTGTTGTCTCCATGCAGCTCATCGATTGCGCAGGCGACTGGTTCGCTGGATTCCAATTTCTAACTCCCCGCTACTGCACGTCTCCCAAAGCATCTGCGCACTCACGGAGGAAGGGACCAGCATTGCATGAACAGAGCAACAAGCAGGGTACGAGTCAATTGTTTCGTGAGTAATGGCTGTTGTGTGACCCTCTGATCGTGAGCTCCCGCCCCTATTTGGATGTCAGAAATCGCATGCCCCCAGTCTTTATGCAGTCGGTTCGTAATGTGGCTGGTCAGCCAACCTTGCTTAATTGTTGCCATTGATAACTCTTTGTCCAACGGGCATTGATCAACTGTACAGCTTCACCGTGTCGTCTCTCAAATGGTTCGACAAATCGATTCAATACAACGTTTCTCATATGAAGAGGGGGGGCAAAATGTGGCCAGACATCGGCAAAGCATCACCCATCTTATGCTTGGGTCATGGTTTGACACCTGCCCCAACCACGTCTGCGGGCGTTCTCGGATGAACCAAAACACAACGGTCTTGCTTCTGCATATTCCCCCCCCCCCCCCCCCCCCCGTCATACAGCCGGCACTGCGAGACGTGGGCGAGACGTAAAGCACTCGGACTCCGCGCAGCAACCCAAAATACAGGTCGCCTAGTGATCTGTGACCCCACGGGGGTTCTTCGACCGGGAT
>PXOD01000671.1:0-30038 GCA_003012165.1 Paramyrothecium roridum
ATAAATATAATTATTTATTTTCTCTATATATTCTTTAGTAGATTACCTTATTATAAAGGTATATTCTTAATCTACTACTTATATATTAATACTAACTAATAGAGCTTTATAGGTTTTATATACCTCTTTAGGTAGGAAATAATTATTTAAAAAAAGACTTTATAATTAAGTTAGACTATATATTTACTATAATTTTTATCTAAATACTAACCTTATTAGATCCCTATTGCCTTAAAAAAGGGATTAAGGCTATTAATGCTTATATAATAAAGACGGGTCCTATAAAATTTTGCAGAGATGGGGCCCCGTCTCTATATTGGGCCCCCCGTGGAAGCAGCCTGTATGGCAATACCACTAGAGTCGATTTCCAGTTGGACATACCACTTACTCGTGCATGGAAACAGGAGCCGAGCTTGGAGAGTGCATCGCATGAGCATTACTGTATTGGTTAAGGAGGGCAAATTAATTGATAAGTATGCGATCATGTCGCCTTTGACAGTTTTCACACCCATATCACCTTGCTTCAAAATCGTGTTTACGAAAGCGAGCTGTGAATTCGGACACCTAGTTTCGCCTATAACACATCGTACCAACAGCTTTTACAATATAAAAGCTTCTTAAGCAGGCGCAATAACAAAGGAGACTAATAGTGACCGAGGAAGAGGGCACCTTTCTTGATTTATGTATTAATAGATATAAGAGATAAATAGATGACTTCATCTTCTGAATTGAGATAAGGGGGGATTTGGGATAGTTGTTAAATTATGGACCGGAAAAACCATACTCAGGTCCGAAGTTGTACCGTTCTTACTTTGGAACTGCTCGAGATTGGATGAAATGCTGCATATATATTGGGTGCAGCTGATGAGGTTCAGCCTCGTGGTGACCATGCTCACGTATTCTGTTCTTCTAATACGATACCTGGCCAGCTCTGGGAGAAATGGTGGAGATGCCAAGAACAAAGCGATCTTCTTTATGGACAACTTGCTTCTTGCGTCAACTGCGCTCAATATCGGCTCTCATGAAGGGATCTTCTTGGCTTCAAAGCTGTCTTTCATCGCTGCCCTCACAAAATCGAGCACGCACAGCATGCTCAGATTGGTAAGTGGAAATGAGAGAATTGGCAACATCACTGCAATTTGCACCAATAAGACAGGCACTCTGGTAAGTTTGATGCTATATTATCCTTAACAAGTTGTTAACGAACAGTGAAGACATCAAACAACATGGTTGTCGTCGCAGGTCGCTTTGATTGTGCATTTCTTTCCTCAACGAATGCACTCGGAGAAGGAACAAAATCTTTCCCTCAGTGGTCCTCGCAGATCAAGGCACGTCTAAGAGATGTTTTGATCCATTCAATAGCTATCAATTCAACGGCTATCAAGAATGCCCCCGCCGGTGGTCCCGTTTACCTTGGTTCGATGATCGAAACGGCATTGTTGCAATTCGCAAGAGATTATTTGGGGCTCCAGAATCTGGCAGAGATTCGTGCGAACGCTCGGATTGTCCACAAAAAGATGTTCGAGTCTAAGGGAAAACACATGGCGACTGTTATTAAACTCAAGCACGGAAAATACCATCTTTTCATCAAGGGTGCCCCTGAAATGCTGCTAGGGCATTGTACTAGCAAGGCTAATGTCAAGTTGGAGACGACGCCAATCACCGACCTGGATCGCCAGTCGTTTGACAAAACCATAGACGAGTACCACAGCCGTGGCTGGAGGACAACTTGCCTCGCTTATAGAGACTTTGATCAATGGTATTCCCTTGATCCAGCACCAAAAGACGGAGAATCTGACATGGCCGGCCTTGGCCCTATTCTAAGCGACCTGGTTCTTCTTGGTGTTATCGCCATGCAGAACCCCATTCGAGACGATGCGGCAGAGGCAGTCCTGGGAGCCCGCCAGGCCGGCGCTATCGTTTTGATGGTCACTGGGGATAATGTGATTGCATCTCGAGTGGTCGCGTCAGAATGCAAGATTCTAACGGACGGTGTTGTTATGGAGGGCCCTGCCTTCCGAACGATGCCCGACGATGCATTAGACGCAATTATAGCTCGTTTGCAGGTCCTGTCAAGGGCCTCACCTCATGATAAAGAGCTATTTGTTTCACGATTACAATCGATTGGCCACACCGTCGCCTTGTTTGGTAAGAACGTCGGCGATATCTCAGCTTTCAAGGCTGCAGATATCGGCATTTCCACACAAACTCATAGTACGTCAGCGACAAAGCGGGAATCGACGGCCACGCTCACCAATGACAGTTTTTCTTCCATCTTTGGAAGCATTGATATGGGGGCGTGCGGAGGGCCTTGCGATAGGAAGATTTGTACAGGTAAAATATCTTCTCGCAAACTATATGAGTATCTCAGCTAACATAAACCCAAGTCCGGCCTTTCAGGGACTATTGCTGGTTTTCTCATCATGTTCGTCACAGCTATATCTGACAAGGAAATGAAACCAGTTCTTCAGCCTGCCCAGCTAGTTTGGATGTTCATCGTGATCAATGCTTTTGCACCTCTGGCGATTGGCACGAGCAAACCTACAGAAACCGACCCTGCTCGGCGATTAGCCAAACAGCCCCAACTCACTGCCACTGTAAGTGGTTTTTTTCTTCCCATAGTAAAATAAATGGTCTCCTTCTTGGTAAGAGCTAATCGACAACTTCATTAGATGTGGAAGATCGTTCTAGGCCAGTCTATCTATCAAATGGCCGCCATGTTTGCCATCATTTTCGCTGGGCCTAACATTTTCCGTTAGCAGACGGCCGAACCCCACAAGTTCCTTGGGCTGAGGACAATGGCCTTTAACACTTTTGTTTGGATGCAAATATTCAATCTCCTAAACAGTCGTCAAACCAGCAACGATTTGAACATACTGAGTGGGGTTCACCGAGACGTTTACTTCATAGGGATCCTTGCCCTTGTTGCTGGGATTCAAAGCATCATTATTTCCTTTGGTTCCACGGCATTTCTACTTAGTCCCCGGGGCCTTGCATGGGATCCATGGGCGGGATGCATAGCGATTGCGTTGGGCGGTATTGTCTGGGGTGCAGTGGTGCGGCTTGTCCCGGATGCCGTCATGGAACCATTTTGTACTTTGATAAATGTTGTATTATCAGTGATAGCCACGGTTTGCTTCGAGGGTAAAGGCTAGACTGGCGATACATGCAGCTAACTGAGTCTTTAATTTATCTATATGAACTCTTGGAAATATTCGTAGGTAATAATCTTAACGTGAAAGGACAGCAAGAGAGCGACAAGTCGCCAATGAACTGTTGTACGTGTTGGGTCAAATGGCACGACCTAACCTAAGGTTGTAATTGAGTTTATAAGAAGATTATATGATACTCCATATATGCACTTTACCCCTCCTAGGTGTAGAGGATGGAAGACCTAGTCCTAGCTAATTAATAAAGCGGGTAATATATCTTCTATTCTAATACCTACAATGTCGGTTGCTATAGGGTAGCCGGTCAGAATAGTGCACAGACAGGACATCAACCTATTTGGATGCCTCCACTACACCCTTGCTGCAATACCATACCACAAAGGGAGTTATGTAAGGGGTAAAGTTCGACCCATTTAGAAGGAATCAAATTTTAGAGACATTGCGACCCAGTACATACATGCATTTAGTGGGATTCAACCCTCATGTCTTGGTATCCTTGCACATGGTAACCCGTCGCTCAAAGCTCGCTTCATTGCTGCCTTGATGAATGAGATTATGTAGACACCTACACAATTACATGACTTCGCGATGTGATGAGGATGGCACAGATCAGAGAGGCCACACGATACAGACTCGGTACATCAAAGCGTCGTCTGTACCGAGCTTCATAGTATGCTTGCCGATACCACGGATGAGCTTCTTCTTTGAGGAATTGGGCGGCCAGGTCAGGTATTTCAATCCCATTTTCGGGGTTCGTCATATCAAAAGACGAAATATTGACAACGTCAACCCGGAAAACGGTCTCTCTCTTTTGGAATGTAGCTGTTTTACTGATTTCTCACGAACGCGTCCAGATCGGATCGGGACCATTCCACAGCGGGGCTCTCTGCCTGCATCTGAGACACGCTGGACTGTGAACCCTCTTCGTGTTATCTTCCTGCCCTAATGGCCATGCTTCATAGGCATACTCGAATATATGTCGTCTTTCATGGCACGTCCGGGCATACCATGTTTTGATGCGACGGCACTGGCAACCTGCAAACGCAGTCCCCTGATTGTCAACAAACGCTTACACCTGACATTATTGACTACTATGCCGCGTTGTTCTTAGCATCTAGCTCGCTGCGCCGGTTTTAGGGCGTTCCCAATTTTTTTCCTTTCTTTTTCAACGCTCTTGGCTAGTGACGCAAATCCTCTGCCGATCAGAGTATTCAAGTCAAAACCATGAAGTGGCATTTATCGCTTGCTGCCTTCTTGGCAAGCATCCACTGCTCGGCTGCTCATCGTCATGCCAAGCATGTTGACGAGATACAGTATCCCGTGTGCCACACGTATCTGTCAACGTTTCTAGTACCTGTTCATATCACAGGCTCGATAACGTCGCTCCACGTCACAAAATCTACAACCACGACTTCAGCATCACCAGTTACTTCGCTTTCGCTTTCGAGTGCGACTCCCACCCCCAGCGATGAGCCAACTGTCGAAATTGTTCTTGCCATTGTCCCAGCTCCAGCAGCTTCAAGGCGTCGATCAACGAACAGAAGATCTCTTGGTGGATTCGTCAGCAATGGAAACGTTGCCAACACCCTGAGTTGCACCGAAGCAGCTCGTTTCAGCCTCAACCGCGGGCAGCTCTTATTTAACGGCTCTCCAATCTTCTACCAAATGGGCGAAACCTTTAAACCGCTGAATAGCACAACATCACCGCCCCCTGGAGCTATCACTACGACCTTCTCTGCAACAGACGGAAGTCTTCGTTTTGTAGACCCGGCCCTTCCACAGGGTCAAGCAGGCTTTTGCCAGGATGCTGATGGTGGCCAAGTTTTCATCACATTCACGTCGAGTCCGCTAGGCTGTGTTGCCGTGACCCTCGTCCCTTCCACAGGTAGGCTCAGCTTCTCCAAGGTCAATACAAACAAATGCTAACACTTGAGTGCCAGTGGACCAATGCCAGGAGATGACAACATCCATTTCATCAACTGTGACATCCACTACATCCACAGCCACTCCTGTCACAACGCTCACAGAAACATCGTCATCACGAGTTTCCCTCCCACCCGCAATCTTTTTGTTTACGAACTCAACGACAGCCACTACATGATCAACTACTTCGCGGGACGTGAGTTCATCTGAGAGCACCATTGAGTCTAGTGCTACCACGACTTCTGAAAGCACGTCAGAGGCTAGTACTACTAATACAACAACTTCTGAAAGCTCGACAGAGACCAGTACTACCACGACCTCTGAGAGCACGACGGAGACTAGTACCACTACTACCTCCACGACCAGCACGACGGAAACTAGTACAACTTCAACTACCACGACTAGCACGCCGACCCCAACCCCTAGAGTACCACAGCCTTGCACACCATTTGCAGCACTAACAAATCCTACGAAGATACTCCAATTCAGCGATGACACCGGGACGTCGGTTGTCCTGCCATTTTCGATCGGACTATTTGGCACGTTCGACGCCACAGTCTTCGCCAGTCCAAATGGAAGACTATCCCTTAAGACAGGCTCCACCTCATTCGGGAATGGTCCTTTGCCGGATGGAAACATACCGCCCCTGTCTATACTTGCATATTATGACGACCTCATTCTTGCTGATAGCACAGAATATGTCGGTTATCTAGTCCAAGGTTCTACAATTGGCCAACGAACCGTTACTTTTGAATGGGTCGCCCAACATTGGCCAGGAGGGCCTGTCGGGTCTTACCACTTTACAGCCAGCTTTTTCGAGGACTTACCGGGTGTGGTGACTTATCTTTATACGTCAGTCATTGATACCGGTAGCAGCGCCACCGTGGGTGCCCAGAACAGGGCACTCACGCCTCCAGCCTCCGCGCAATATTCTTATGACACAGGAGGAAATATAACGCCAGGCTTGGCTTTGCGGCTTGATACAACCTCGGGAACTGGCGTATTCACGACAGGCACGTTCAACTCACTTCTGTGTTAAGTTGTTGAGAATGCTTAATTTGAGGCTTGCGATATGGTATACACTTGATGGACACAATCTCACCTCAATTAATACGAAGGTGCAAATGAAACAAATACGGCGCTTGCGGTGTTACGTCCTCGTCCACTTGCAATGGTGCTAGGCTTAGTTGTCCAGATACTGTACGCGGAGTTCCGCTTTGATGAATCTGAAAGGCTATACCACGGCAGATGTACTAGGTTACACAAAACAGTTTTCGTGTAAGATGACGGGTCTACAAGTAAAAAGTTTGATATCAGTTCATTCAAATCATTCCCTAAGTCACTCCACGAGTTCTACACTGTTCGAAAGAATCCTGAGTGCGGCTGTACTTCTTGATCGGGACGTGTCATATGCCTAGGAAATGACTTAGGGTCAATCGTTATAAGATATAGCTCACCATGGGAGCTGACAAGAAGCTATTGGCCCCCAACTGACTCTTCGCCTTTACCTTTTAGTTGCAAGCATATGGATCCATGATACTTTGGCTAGGTAGCCACTCCATTGTGGTTTCATGGTAGCCAAAGTATACCCTCGCGTAGATTCTTGACTCCAAGAAGTTTGCACAATGGGAAGAACAGACCGAAACACAAACATATAGCTTTAACTACATCGCGCTATCTGGGCCAGTAACATCCACCATTGAGAGTCGCCCTCATTCTATGAATTTGGTAAGGCGGACATGTAGCATTGCTCTTGCAGCGTTTCAAGTAAATCGTGGAAGATGAGGAGAACTTGTACTGCTTGTAATAATTCTAACTCGAAGAGCAGGATCTACTAACAAAGCCGTAGCACGGTTTCTAACCAAGTCATGCCTTCCTCTCATTTAGAACCAGCATTGAGCGATGAGCACTCCTGATACGCCTTTCCAGAGTCAAGAGTCAAGTCAATCCCCAGTGAGTCTAAATTTATCAATCCGTCTCGTCCATTAAATCTGTCGTTCGGATCTACGCCTTGGTATGCTCCAGCTTAGCCTTAACTGGCTGAGGCCTCTCAATGTTACGCCTCAAGACATAACGCTTGAAGACGTAAGGAAGCCAAACCCTACACTCGTAAGAGAGGAAGGTCTTGGTCGGAACAGAAAACACCTCTGTACAATTATCAGTAGGAATCTTTTGACGTTGAAGAGTTACTTACGGTCCAGTTCCTCCAATGTCATCTGCTTGGTCTCTCGGACGAAGCAGAAAATCATGCCCCAAGCAATCAAGTTCAGGCCAGCATAAAATCCAACTAGTTGGGGTTAGCAAATGAAGAATCCCCAGCATTGAACGGAGTCACTCACAGGCTCCCGTAGCGGTCATGACCGTCTTCATTCGGGGAAAGGTTAGGCCAAGAACGCCAGCTAGTCATGTCAGCAAGCCATCTTCCAAAAGCAGGAGTAACAAGCTTACCAAAAGTGTTGTTGATGCACACAGCCCAAGCCATGCCCTGCTCACGCTGAATAGTGGGGAAGACCTCTGCTGAATATTGGAATGCCACGGGACCTTCACCCAAGCAATAGGCGATAGTGAAAAGGTAGACGAACCTGGGGATGTCAGCACTGCAACTTCTACTGCTTTTAATGTGAGACTTACAAGACGACGGGTCCGATCTTGGCGGCGCGGTTCTCGGTGTCGTTCAAGAGAGACAGACCGGCGGCAAGGAGGAAAATGCACATGAGCGGGAAGGTCTGAAAACACGTCAGCTGTGGACGAAAAGAGATCCATCTAGGGTCTCAACTTACAACCAAAGTCAGGAATCTTCGCCCCTTTGTATCAATCAGGAAGAGAGTGGGGATCGTAAAGACGACCTGAATGGCACCGTAGCCGAGGGAAGCGTACAAAGCCTGGTCTTGGGTGTATCCGACGTCTCGGAAGATACTGGAGCTGTAGAAAGAGATAACTGGGACAGTTAGAATCTACTATAAATCAAGGGAGCGACTCGACTCACTGTTGATACCGCACATTTGCTGCGCCAACATGACAGTCGAAGCACCATAGTTGGCTCGCCTGATTCGCGGGACCGCAAAACAGTCCCAAAGACGGGCAAAGTATCCGGCACCCTTAGCCTCTTTCAATTCCTCCTGGTAGATGACGTATGAGTAGTAAAAGTCGCGAGCGCCGATGATGGGGTGCGCGCGAAGTTTGCGCATGGACTGGAAAGCCTCGGCATGCCTTCCGTGCTTCATCAACCAACGCGGCGATTCGGGGCAGAAATAGATACCCGCTGCGAGAACGAAGGCAGGGATGAAGGCAGAGCCGAGCTCGAGGCGCCAGGCAATGTCGCCGACATCTTTGACGATAACGTTGGCGCAGAATCCGAGGAAGATGCCAACTGTGACCCAGAGCTGCCAGAACATGACAAGAGCGCCACGAATGCGAGCTGGGGCCATCTCGGCAGAGTAGATGGGGACGGTAGCGTTCTTGGCGCCAATGCCAATACCCATGATGAAGCGAGCGGCGAACAGA
Organism: Paramyrothecium roridum; assembly: GCA_003012165.1. Classification (NCBI taxonomy): domain Eukaryota; kingdom Fungi; phylum Ascomycota; class Sordariomycetes; order Hypocreales; family Stachybotryaceae; genus Paramyrothecium; species Paramyrothecium roridum. Next base: position 8,598 of record PXOD01000671.1, read on the forward strand.
CCCTGCCAAGACTGCGCAAAGCCGGAACCGATTGGCGTGGCGATCAGGCAGCAGGCTGTAATGAAGATTTCACCGCGTCGGCCGAAGTAATGGTTGAGAGGGTCGACAATGAAGGCGCCACTAGGCAAGTCAGCAATAGTCGTTGTGCTTCAGTCAAGCTACTCACATAAGTCCGGCCGTCAAGAAGATGATGGAGTTGATGATTCCCACGATCCATTCGTCCCTGCCAGGCTGATCAATGCCGAATTCCTTGGGGAACGACAAGTTGGCGCCATTGGCACCAGTCTGATCCCAGCCCTGAGTGGCAGCTCCGACGGCGCACAGGCCAATGGAGTACCAGAGCATCTTGGGGGCGTGCCACTTGTGCTTCGCTTCATATTCGAGTGCCGCGCGCTCATCCTCGAGCAATTCGGATATCGAGTTGTAGCCGTCCATGTCCCGCGCAACGAGTGCTGCGCGGCCGAAGAGATCGACGTGCTCCGACAAGCCGTGCTCCTCGGCAAAGGTACGCGCATCGGCGACGACTGTCTCTCGCGATTTGTTCTAGACGGGTCAGAAATTGCAACGGAATCGTTGTCTTGGCACGGCTAACCTGCAGAGGGTTTTCGATAATGTTCATGGCAGTGGACTTGCGACGGCCCTCGGGAGCGTCAACATGATCACTGCTGCTTCCATCGCGCAAAGCCTGCACGTTCTTCTCATGGTGAGAAGTGTCACCACCTACTACGGAAGTCTCTTTGTCCATGATGAATGATAGCCCCAGACGCCAAAAATCTTGGAAGGAGAGAAAGAGGACGTGCCGAGCGTTGGCGAGCTGGGGGGCCCCAATAAGCTTACATATATACGCCAAGTTCCTTGGAGTCGGCTCCGGACAGCGCCAGTTCCCCAGACCACACCCCGCTTGGCTTGGACCATGGTTAGATGCACTAGGATTGTATGGGGAAATGCTCTCGATCATCAATGTTACCGTGCGATGGTACCTCTGTAGAGTAACCACTGGATGCTCCTGCAATGGTCCGAATGAAATCGCGTGACGATCCGGGTTGATGCTTTGCAAAGCGGCAGTGATTGGCCGCAACGACCAACCGAATGGAGCACGAGTGACGTCGTTGGCGGTTGAAGCAGCGTCGCTAGCCGTATGCCAAGACGGGTCCACCGTCTAACTGGGTTGGTGCCCAGTTTAACCAGGATAAATGTTGCTGCCTGGACAGGGTCAATGTGGATAGTAGCCGATTTGAGCTAAACTACCCACAAAAGAGCAGATGATTTCGGCACAGTGTGTGTGCGAGCATCATGGGTGCGAAAACGAAGCAACCCTGGAGGCGGCAGGGCCGGCAGTGACACCATCTCCAACGTTGTAGTGCAGCGCCCAGGATTAGGATTCTTCGCGCACATTTCTTCCGAGTGCAAACACCGGCCTCGGGGAGTAAGTGGAGCCTGAATCCCAGGGGCAGAGCTCTCATTGCTTGGACGTAAATCCTTCGGTGAAGGCCTCCAGTCGCATTTCGCGAGTCGCATCCATTCAGGTGGCGCGTTGCACATTCGGCGTTTTTAGGGCCATCTCAAATCGCTTTATGCTCACCCAATCCGATCACATGGAACAGTGGCGTTTGGAGCGATCAAAATCTTCGTGGCTCTGGGGCTAAACTCTGATTGTTTCGTTGTTGACCTCAACTCTGCTGACTCGCTATGCAGACGAGATAGAGATACTCTGGCAACTTCTTGCCAATGGCGGTCAATAGCGCATTTGAACTTGCCATGCAGGAAAAAAAGACGCAGCGCTATATTCTAGGCAACCAAATTACACAACATGAAACTGGAGGATTGCCTCCCTCCAAAACCGACTGCTCGCCACTAAACTGGGTAAGCTAAGTGAATTGACCAGTCAGGTCTCAGAGAATAAGGGTGCCTACGGTTGTCCAGACGTGCACGTCCAACTAACTTAATAAGAATAACCAACATTGACCATCATGCCCACAGTCAGCATCAGCATGGAGGTGGGCCGCTGCAGTGCAGATACCCACAACCCTGCGGCGGTCAGTGAGGGGATCCCCGACATGGGATCTCGGCTGTCACATGGACTTTTCCTTTTCTGCATATCCCGCGTTCTCGAAATCGACACGTTCTCGTGAAACCTACTTAACTGCATGCATGACCTGCCGCCTGGTATGCAAAGTAAGCAAAACAACAAAGCTGAAAAGAACGTGGAGAAAGCATTGAAACGCAGGACCAGGTCTAGTCTTCAAGCTCTATTCTAGGACAGCCACAATGTCTCAAGTCAAGGCAAGCTAATCAGGCCATAAGTTGAAACAAGTGTGTAGACAGAAATTGGCCGAATCTCTCGGTGTAAGAGGCGATGCCCGGCGAAACCTAATCTCGAGTTCAGTCGTGGGGTTCCTCTATCTCGCATGATCCAAGAACCTGGAATCTTACCAACACTAACTCCAGCAGAAAGCAAAACAAACCCATAATACAGAGTTTTTCATTCTTATTGCCTTTCCCTAATCTATGCTACGTTCCTTCTTCGGTCAAATTGCTTGGATCATCCCCACACTGCTATCCGGAGAGCGGTCACATACCCACGCGCATGATTTGTCACGAACTCGTGACGCTTCTCATTGCGGACTTCTTGTGCCTGCCGGTCTATTCCCTCAATCGTAATAGTCTCGTCACATTCGATCGCACCCCCTTGACACCTTGTGTACCTTGCTCAGGAGTTCCACCTTTGACAAGAGACTTGTCTCGTAACAAGTATGACCCAAATCTCCCTTTCAGTGCTAAGAATGTCCAAGGTTCGGAGTGGCCCGCTTGGCAGTCACTGTATACCCGCCAAAACGCCGCAACGGGGCGCTTGTTAGTCACCGAGTTGACCAAGGTGTCTCGGCGTGGCTCCTATTGCGCGGCCCAAAGCCCAAGAACTTCTTTTCGAGCTCGGTGATGGCTGTCATTCGGCCCAACCACGACTTATGAACTCACGCTACAACTCGATGTTTTCGTACTGCAGCCTAGTGCAAGTTTCAGGTCAGTAAACTCTTCATCCTGCCGGGACGGGTAGCGAAATGAGCGAATTTGCTTCCTCCACCGATGCCGCAATTTCCTATAGGAGTCCCGAGATGAGTGAACAAGAATCATGACTCCATGGCTCGGTTTCAGCGCCCCGAAGGAATAGAAAATGGCTCGAGTCACCAATAGAGTGCGTCCCATCTAAGACGTTGGTAGAAAAGATGGCCTATAGAATGAAGAGGCGGGGGCCGAACCCTATATAATCAGGCAGAAAAGCCCTCCAACTTCATTTTCTAAGTTTAACACTCCACAAAATAAGGCTATTGCGGAACATGCCTTTGGAGATGTTATCTACATGCAGGACTCTAAATCTTATGGCAGGAGCAATTAATTATTCAAATACTTAGGCATAATGTTGAGATCGAATAGGCGTGCAAGCACTCCGAAACAGGCATCCATCTCTTGAGAAGGCGGCTGATGTGTACTCTGCGAATTAGTATCAGACAGACTTGGCTCCTTCTTCTCAAAAGTTTATTCCTTTTGTCTTTTAACTACAGAGAATTAAGGTCGAACCCTCATCGCATTTCTCAATTAAGTGCACTTGATTTTGTGTCAGTTGTGCAAAGTGACTTGTCCGATCTTTTGGATGAGCGAGACAAAGTAGTCAGAAGCCTCACCAACAGCAAATAAAGACTTTTGATGGAGACGAGGACGCCATCTTTGTAGGAACATGAAGGATTCGACTAACAAATGTTTTGAACCTCTATGGACTCTAATTGATAATCTGCTTATTGATGGAAGGGACTGTTCAGTTCTGAATGTTGGAGAGGCCCACTTCAACGGACATTTCGGTATTTCGCAAAACTGCGGGCCCTCATTCCACCACTAAGACAACATGTCGAATTGTCCGACATCCCAAGCTGACAATTAACATGCTTTGATTAGAATACTCTTAGAAACGTTATAAAGAGTTCTGGGCCTGCCGATGCTAAGGACTGGAAAGCCACTTTAGAGCGCCGGAAAAGTGGCAATGACAAACACAATTGTAGTCGTGGGAGCCACTGGCGCCCAGGTATGTACAACATCCCCCAATTATGGCTCGAGTGTTCTAACAAATAGTAGGGAGGATCAGTGGCCCGCACATTTGTCCAGCTGCCAGGCTGGCGTGTGCGCGGAATCACGAGGTATCCTTCCAGTGACGCCGCCCAGGCATTGGCTAAGGATGGAGTAGACATGGTCCAAGGCGACCTCGACGATAAAGAGTCTCTGATACGAGCTTTTGAAGGCGCATCACTGGTGTTCTCAAACACGGATTTTTTTAGTCACTTCTTTCAGGCCATTGGGTCAGGCGGTGTGCTTGACGGCCGCTCAGCTAAAGAGTATGCATACGATCGCGAGGTTGCCCAAGGATTGAATATTGCCGAAGCAGCGGGGTCACCATTGGTACAAAAAACTCTCAACCGCTTCATTCTGTCATCTCTGAGCCATGCGACCAAGTGGAGTGGAGGGAAGTACAAGGATATCTATCATTTCGACTCAAAGGCCGAGATGATACGGCTGACCAAGGAGCGATACCCAGATGTTTATTCCAAAATGAGCACTGTTCAAGTTGGTCACTATGTGACTAACTGGAAGGGGTTTCCCAAGATGGTCCCTCAAAAACAGCCTGACGGAACTTTTTTGCTAACGCGGACCGCATCGCCATCGTTCAAAATGCCGCACGTTGTCACGCACCGGGATACTGGTCCTTTCGTCAAGGCTCTACTTGGTATGCCAGCCGGGAAAAACATCTTCGCCGTCTCCGAATACATGACTTTTCCAAAATGGGGCGAACTCTGGGGTCGTATTCTCGGGGTCAAAGTGGTATATAAGCAAGTATCAAACGATGAGTTCTTTGAGGGTGCTCCACAGGCCGTTAAGGAAGAACTCGGAGACAACTTCGATTACATCGAGGAGTTTGGGTTCACAGGGGGAGATCCAGACGTGTTAGAACCAGAACAGGTAAGTGGATATCTTACTGCTGAGAGCTCTCGCTGATACATCATAGCTCGATTTCAAGGTTCCTGTGACCTCGATGGAAGACTACTTTGGGAGTGAAGACTGGTCTAGTGTCTTAAACGAATAAATTGCTTCAATGTGCGCGGCATCTCCTTTTCAGGAGATTCCCATGTTCGCGCAATTCCGAGGCCAAGCTGTTCTTCATTGCAGTATCTTAGCAACGAGTTGAGGGCGCCAAGTTTATCCATGCTGCTTGATACAATGTGTTGGGGATCCTTAGGTTGCATTACTTACCCTATAGGCCAACTATTGAATTTAGTTTAAAGTGGAGTGAGTTTTTATACAGATTTAATTACTTATGTATATTTTTATAAATATAAAATTTTTCTATAATAAGCTAGTAGTAGTAAAATGTACTTTATATTAATTATTAAGGTTAATAAATTGGGTTTAAATTTCTTACTCTTTTCTATAAATCTATAGCAATAAAGGCTCTTTAAAGATTTAAGCTAAAGTCGAATAGTACTTAATAAATCAAATTTTAAAACTGAGATATTACAAAGAATTTAATAAGGACTTGAAATATAACTATAGAAATAAGTAATTTATACTTTTTCTATAGTAAATAGCCTGTGATATAAGGTTTCGAGTTTTTCCTTATATTCTATGGGGTTGAGGGAGCTTAAGTCTTCCCTACGGCCAGGATTCTGTATTATCCGCTGGACCATATAAGCCCGCAGCAGCCACACTAGCTCGTCATCAGTATTGGAACGACGATTCGAGATGAGAAGGAATTAATACTTGAAATGAATGCGGCCAGGTACATAAATCCTACAAATAGCTGTACTCCGAGGTAGGCGTTAGTACCTTCCGTTTTCAAAGATACCGCAATCGGTTCAGCGAATGTTGTAGGCAAAACGAGTGCGATCCAAAAGATCGATAAAGCTTGTGAAGTAAGTTAGAGGTCTACCAGGTAAAGAGGCAGATCCGTGATACTCACCAGACGGGAGTGTCTGGAGACCCATAACCTCTGCCGCCACTGGCGCGGCGGTTGTCCACATGTTGCTAGCGAAAGCGCCAAAGAGTGTATAAACTATCGTACCAGGGAATGATTTGCCGGCTAGGATCCAAATCAGTAGTGTGGAAGCGCTTGCAATGAAAGTGCTAATGCCAGCAACATTAAGTCTACCAAAACGGTCACTAGCCAAGCCGATAAGAGGTCGCCCGACTGCTTGGGACACTGTTGTGAACAGTTAGCCGACAGGTCTTGTTTAAGGACAATTGTAAGAACACACAGTTGAAGACTGCGTTTGCATAGGAGCCCTGCTGAGAGGTAAAGCCCATGGTTTGTGCAAAGTCGGACATTGAGAAGATTGTGATTCCAAAGCCAAATTGAGAGAAAAATCCCCAGGCAAGGAAGAGACAAAACTCAGTATTTTTGAAAAGACCTGTATTAAAGCCTCTGTGAACCGAACCAAGGGCGTGGTTACGATCTCGGAGGAACAGGGTGGCTAAACCATTGATTGCGAACGATGCGAACGCAAGAATGCGAAAGGCCCACGACACTCCTAGGGAGTCAATTATGGGCTGTATGCTCAGGGAGAAGATTAAACCGCCAGTGCCAGAGCCCGCCGTAGTCAAAGCTACAGCGAAGGAACGTCTGGCAACGAACCATTGCGGAACAATACTGACGGTGACATTGACAATCAAGCCCACGCCCGCTCCAAATAGCAGACCCTGGGCTAGAACGAGATGCCATATCTTAGTGCTGAACGAAGCTGCGATAAGCCCACCCCTTATGTATGATTTAGTATAGGCCATGTTTCCACAGCACATGACTTACGATTCCAGAAAGACTCCGATCATGACAGTAGGTCTAGTGCCGATCCAAGGGCTGAAACGAGTAACAAGCGGAGCAACGAGAAGAGCTGGTAATAGTCAGCGATCTGCTATTCATAAAAAATCGCTGAATATTCCGAGTAATTACCAATAGAAAACGACAAACCCGCTACAAATGCCAGAGTCAAAGGGTCGCGATTCTCAAATGCCCCCGAGTGTAGGTAATACGCCAGGAAGATGGAATAAGACTACATATATCAGCGCCAAATCGTGAAACAAGGCCTGGATATCAGCACTCACCCCAATCAAACCCCAGGTGTGGACATTGATTAAAAACACCAAAACCACAATAGCCCTATTTGCAAATTCATTAGCGGCAATAACAGTGTATCTGGGATTAGGAAGGCTGTTACCATCTATATTTCAGTTCTTCCGACTTCCGATCCTCAACTGGCGGAGAACCAATGTCTCGAATGCGTGTATTCATCATTTCATGCCCAAATGAGGCTCGTCTCAACCTGTTGAATGCCCCGCTGAGATAGTTTATAGTTGATTCAGATGTTTAGTCTAAGTGGAGCGTTATCCGGCAGCCATAATATCAGTGTCTGATTGTGGGGGGTTCCGGCTCATGTAGAACAAGATGGGAAGAGGGGAAAGCTACACAATTGTGAGGAAGTTGAGAACGATATTTGTTTTAGACAAGTCAGGAAAGAGACAAAAATAAAAAGCTAACTCCGTATGACATAGAGTTCCTCTCATACCTTAGTCAGTATTAGCTAAATAAGACGACTGACAAATGCAGGCATGGTCGAGACTCAAGCTCAACTCCACTGACCGCAGTCTTTGGGTTATTTCTCTCGTGTGGATCCGAGATATGTGAATACGAGATTATTAGGCTGCGCCCTTTTTGCCGTTTTGAGCAGTTGCTTTTTAGCAGACCCGTTTATTTTCGTCGTGACAAGGTAATGCATTATTCACTTCTAAGTAATCCACAACCGATTTATAAGGTAAAAGGGCCTATTATATAATTTTTCAGCGTAGTGCATCCTCAAACGATCATGGGGAATCTGCAATATAATACTATACGTAGTCATGTAGGCCTCAACGTATACGAGTGCTGACCTTACAAGGTTTGTATTCAGCGATTAATCCTCCGTATATCAATTCTCAATAGGTACAAGAGCGACTTCGAGATGGGCATGACGATCATTTACGGATCACACGCAAATGTCTAATCTTGTAAAAAGGTAATCCCGGTAATACTGGGAGCTTACGTCTAGCATGGCGCTTCTGGATGGTCAGCTCAGCGATATTGGCTCTATGTGCATCCTCATTACGATCGGGTGTTAGGACAACTAAATTTCTAAGTAAATAATAGGTTCTCTCTTTTAGTGCGATCATGAGATCTAAATTAATAATGCTTTAGTAGGCCTTGAATTTGTGTAATGCAATAACCTTTGCACTCTACATCCTAAACACATCTATGATTTTTTCCGAAGTATACTCCAGATATTTTGTTCATTAGTCTCGATATGTTTTTTCTAGGTACGACCACTCCGTGTCCATAAAAACAATTATCACAGTCCCGGCTCAGCTATTGCCACTTTTGCACGTGAAAGTCTTTCCGCCGGCTTAGAGGACCTGCTTCCGCTCTCCAGCAATCATCCAACAGACTCGATCTTCGATGCCCTTCTTCTCCAAGGCCTTCTTTAATTGTTGCCTATACTGGGTTGAAGTGGTGCCATGACTCGTAGTGAATGGGACCAGAGTATCAGCCTTCAGCTTCGGAATAGCTTTGTAGCATCTTCCATCACCATGGTGATTTGAAGTGGCTCATCAGGTCCTGCAACTGGGAAACTTGCGTCACCCAAGTTCATTAGAATAACTATAATATGGTATTTCTTGGCGATCTCGCGATGCTTTGGTATGGGGACGGTGTCTCCAGTGAAGTAGACAGCATAACGAAGACCTTCGGGGCTGGACCCGAAGTTTTTGTGGTGAAGGATGAATCCAATGATCTCTCCACCAGGAATATGGACGCAGGAAGCTCCAGTAATTTGCCACTCGACGTCGTTCAGGCTCATGGTCAAGGTTTCCCACGGTTTGATGGCAATTACACCGGGCCGGAGGCCAGGTTCTTGGTTCTGTCTGGCGTGGTGATGACCCGGCGACCGTCGAGGAGGTTACAGCCCTCATCATCCAGGTTGTCGATATGATCTTCGTGGCTCAGCAAAACGACATCGATGGGAGGAATCTGGTTGAGCTTCAGAGCTGGGCCCTTATCGTACTTCAGGATTGTCTCCAGGGTGCCCCCAGGCATGATGTCGGTAATGGCATGCTCAGCGAGAGCATCGGCGAAGACAGGATCTGTATTGAAGTTGACGCCATCGATCTCAATGATTGATAACGCGGTGGTCAGATGGGTAATGTGTAAACCCCAGGGTACAATATAGGAAGGAAGGGCCTATAAATATAATATAGGCTTAAGTGCAGATATAAACCTTAGGATTATTTAATTTATATTAATCATATAAAAAGAAGCCCTAGAAGAGATGAGGGAGCGAGGTAGGAAATCAAATAAGACATAATCCCTGCAATTCAATAGTTGCCTTTGCGCGAATTCGACGCACGACTAAGGCCTATTTAGGAGATAAAACCCGCGCCAATACCGATGTAGACAAGACCTTTTACGCAACGAGTCGGTTGACGTATGCTCGTGGAGCCGCGCTAGACCCTAGGCATCTTCTAGTCTAGTGTGGGATTTGTCACCCTTTATAGAAGTAGTGTATAAAGTTTGGCTGGACGCATGGTCATGGTCGTGGTCACGTCCACAAAACCGTCATTGTGCAAGATGAAGATCAGGAATGTTTCAGTATGCCGCACGTGCAGAGCCCGGAAGCGATGGGTAAGTGGAGGGTGTCCCCCGTCCGTCATGTGGGTACGGTGGACAAGGAACTGACGAGTCTCGTTCGTCGCAGTGCGACGGGAAGACCCCGGCGTGTTCGCAATGTACGCAGTCATTAAGGACATGTGGTGGTTATGAGTCTAGCTTGATCTTCCGGGATCCCATTGTTGGTGCTCATCAAGGTCCTTCTAAAGAAGCACTTCCGGAGCGCCCTCGACTCTCGTCGGCACCATCAAACCCCCCTCGTCTCTCGCCAAATCAATACAACAATAGCATTTCACAGCCCCTGAGCTGGCCTACGGAAAGCATTATCTCCCTCGTCGTTCAGAATCTGACGCCAGACGAATTCCTCGCCCATTCAGTCCACACTTTTGTAGCCCCGAACCATGCCTTACCACGGGTCTGCGGAGCATGGGTCGAGGTCCTGCCTGAACTGTTTCGAACCCCAAAGCATGAGGGTCTCGTGTCGGCTTGTGTCAGATCTCTAGCAATCTCGGTCATATCTGGTGGCAGCCAAGGTCGTGCTCCCATGTCAGACGCAATGCAAGCCCATGCGAACGCCCTCGCCTTGCTACAGAACGCGCTGAAAGGACCCTCTAACCCGTTTTGCAATCACCTTATGGCAAGTATGATGTGCCTTTTTCTTTCAGAAGTAGGTCTGATGTAGCATCCTGCCTCAAATTCCATCGCCCACTCATGTTGCTAACTGCCCATGTTTAGGTGTTGCTCCCATCCATTGATAACGCTGCTATTATCCATGCGAAAGGAATTGGGGACCTAATGGAGCTACAGGGCCCTAGCTTTTTTAGCGAAGGTCTGGCCTTCCGTATGTTTGCCGGAATCCGACCAGTACTTGTAAGAACACTCGATATCTTATCTCGACCCTTTCGTTGCACGCTGCGCCTGCAAAGGATGATCCCACCAATGAACTGACACTAGACATAGATCTTGCACTCTTTCCTTTCGAGACAAAACGCGTTCGTAGCTACAGGTGACTGGAATACAAAACCATTCAGGAACAAACGTATACCTCCACTCCAGCAACTGTTTAGCGAGGTCGCCACCCTCCCGTCGATCTTGAACGAGGTAAAGAGACTCAAGGACGCGCCGCGGACCGAGAATGAGACGACGGCGCGCCAACATGTGCAAACTATAATGCGAATGTTCCATTCAATTTCCGATCTAGGGGATGTCGTTTCCGCGGCTGGCTATGGGCAGTATTGGTTCTGGAACCTGATGCGCAGCCCGACAGAAGGTCTGGAGTTCTCCAACCTTTCAGCCGCTAACTTCTTCACGCATCTTTGGACATTTCACATCCTCTGCGCTATATGCTTGACGACACTCATTTCGACGTTCCCCCACTTGGAGTCGGAAATCGATCCAGCGCTAATGATCCATATGTCGGAAGTCAGTGTGAGCAAGTTGGCGGTCCTGGTCTTACGCGGTATCAACTTTCACCTGAGAAAAGAGTATAAGGTATTTGGCGCCGCTTCTGCGAGCTTTCCTTTCATTGTTGTTTGTGATGTGATGAGGACGGCGGCGAATGAGAAGGATGAGCTACTCCTCTGGCATAACATGATCACAGCCCGCGCTGCCGCAATGGGTTACTACTGTTTCGATAAAGAAGCCAAAACAACTATGCTATGACAGCTAGCGCGCTAAATTCATATCTTCATCCGTCGCAAGGCCGGCATGTTCTGACATATATATGTTATCCCCTCGACCCCATCTCTCGCATCGGCACATGTCGAATTCGTTGAGATCAGACTCATCGATCCGCACCTTGTAGGAGGACGCCATAATCATTGCTGGGGGGGGGGGGGGGGGGGGTGCCACAAGAGTGTTCCTGAACTCAAAGATTCGAACCTGGCATCATCCTTGGCTTTGATACCGGGAATGTGATTGCTTGTAAATGCGTATAGTCTCGTGATTCTCCGTAGTACAACTTCCCTCTATGACCTAGATTCGCGCTTGCAAGCAGAACACGCGGCGTGGCAGGGGATTTCCATTGGTGCTTAGCCTGATGTTTCCTTGGTGGCGTTCTGGATGGGTCCTGTTGACAGGTGCAGCGGTCTCATGCGGGTCACGGAGTATTCCTTATTGGAGGCTTAATCTCTAGGAATCATGGGGGTTCTTTTGCTGCTGACTATAGAAATGGAAACAGGCCGCGCCTCCCCTTGTCTGAACGGAATTTTTAATCTAGCAGTAGCCATATCACATTGGAAAATTCATCGTGTTCTAGCCTCCTCTTCGTGTGAGCAAGACTAGTATGGACTGCTTCGGAGGTATGCTATAGACTCGGGCGATTCTGGAAAAGTTCCGCTAGCTCCAAATGTGTTTTATTTGGGTTGCTTTGCCTGATATTGTCTAGCTGAAGATGATGTATGCAATGAGGCAGTCTCCAACGAGCAAGTTAGGGGATGTTGAATGGGCCTAAAGCTGGAGACTTGGCCACCCCTTTTAAGTTCATCTCGTATTCGATTTAGTTGATCATAATTTCGTGGCAGCAGCTTCATTAACATATGTTCCAAGACTTCACTATACAAGTACTGCAAGGACAGGGGGTAACTCTCTTGTAGCGGTCACACATCCCCGAGGCTAGCTGGACCTTTGCAGACGAAATCTCTATTCCTGCCACAGGCGGACCCACCATCAACCATGAGAACTTCGGCTTTGGCCCTTATGGCGCTCTACGGTATGTCGGCCTTGTCCAAGAAGGTCATTGAGGTTAACAGGCTGACTATTCGGTACCAGTTACTCATGGTGCATTGTCGTTGAGAGCTCGAATCGTAGCAGATACCAATCGCGACGGCCAAGTCGACCTGTTAGGGCACACCGATACTTAGGATAAGATCGTATGGCAGGAAAGCAGGGGTGCTCTTTTTCTTGCAAACATCGGCGACACGGACCAACGGTGTTCAGAGCTCATCACTGATAAGGCTGCCGACGATGTCATCGACCAATGCCACGATGCTTCTGATAACATTCAACGCAATTCTCGGTACCTCGCTCCTATTCGGTCACAGTGACGAGGCGAAGGCCGTCGTGTTTGTGTCGGATGAGAAGGCCGCAGAAAAGTCACGAATCTTTTACGATGATGGAGAGGACCGGAATTTTGTTCTCGCAATCATACCTTGACGGCCAAAGCCTCAGACGTGGGCTCAAACTCGGGATTGACGCACGCGATGTTCGACGCCCAGGAGGGTGGGACGGCAGAGCTTTCGTTCACTTTGTCATAACGGATGGCGAGTCAACCTACAACGACTCAATCGCTTTTCGCGTCGCACCCATTCTTACTCACCATCAGGCCCAAAGGGTTGACAAAGTTCTTTCCGTCGGAGACATTTCTAACAGCTCTGTCTTTGTCGCCGATCTGGCGAGAGATGTAGCTGAGATGCACATCAGCGATCCGGTGCATTTCTTCCCAACCGATGGCATCTGGGCTCAGGACTTCTTTGAGCCAGCCTACACCGCATTCCAGGTGAGGATGGCGCTGTGGCTCTGCGCGTCCTGATCCGAGACTTTCAAGTTGATCGTCCTGCCGGTAGACAAATTTTCCAATTCCTTCGCTCTGACAGAGTAGGTGCGGTGCAGTATCTCCAGGATGGAGGCACTAGAGATGCCACTGGAAACCTCGAGACAATTCCTCCTTTCGAGAATAACGGGGAAAAAGGCTAGCGGGCCGGTCCACCATGGGAACGTCCCCCTTGGGAAACTCCTTTCATGCTGGACTTCCTCGACACCCAAGAAGTCCAGCAGCCTCTCAAGCTGGACACCAGTTGGCTTTTTGTGGGCCATGTTAACGAAATTCTCCAGCTCCTGCCTGTCAACAACGAGCTCGGGTGGGTCGACATGGTAGATGATCCAGCTGCCGGACTGAAATTGCGCAAAAAGGCACAGTCCAAGGGCTATGGAGGCAATCCGGCTATTAGCCGTCCAAAGATGCCGTCTGACGACGGCTACGTTCCCTCAGACAATCCTGATCAGCTACTCAACAAGCCGAACCTGTCTGTCATGAGAGGCGCAAAGAGCAGGGGAACCAAGCGGGGAAGTCTTGTTCGGTGGCAAACCAAAGAAGAGACGACGAGAATTCTGGCAGTATATCCAGGGATCATTAACGGCATTTTCTTGAACGACCATATGGTCCTTTCACCAAACCCATGGGGCCCAAAGGTTAATGCAGTTGATATCCTGATATCCTGGCAGCTGCCGCAGAGAAGGCCTGTTCGGAGGCTGGGGTCTCCATTCAATTCATTCATGACTGGTTTTCATACCACGTTGAGGGCGACGAAGTGCATTGCGGCTCTAACACTTTTTGCGATACAACCTCCCCATGGTATTAGACAGGCTGTATGTGAGATACGTGTATTAGAGGAAAAGATGATAAGCTGTAGCGAATGATAGCCGCTTTGACAAGGGAACGCTTATTTGACCACCCCGTTTGACCGTTCGAGGGATAGGGCTTGGGTTATAGCTAGTGTGACCTCTACAGCCCAGCATTGGTAATGACAGCGGCCATGATATCGACCTCCGGGATCCACTAGCCAAATTTTGGGTGATCGAATAGACAAATGAAGTGGTTAAATAAGCGTTCGCTATAATAAACACTCTAATTTTCAACTCCCAATTTAACAGCCCCAACTATAGTAGGTGGATTCGGGAAATGCAATAATTCTGACTATTTTGGTATTGCAATGCCATCTTTGGCAGGTAGATTTGCCATGGCAATAGATGACATCTTCTGAGTGACTTTCTCACGTCTGATGCAATTTCTGGCGTATTTGATGCGGAATTGACCAGTTTCAGCTGTCTCGTAATCCTCTATTCGATCCTGATTACCAAAGATCCGGAGAGCCCGTATGACCATCTTGTACTCTCCCTCAGGAGCATATGTACCGTCTTGCATTCGACCCTCCCAGGCAATCGGGAGCATGCCACGACCTACACCTTCCATAGGAAATGTGTAAATTTGTCCAATGGCATTACTACCAAGTGCCTCGGTCGTACGGTTCGGTGCGTTCATGGTGATAGGTACCAACTCTGCCCGGATATGTGGAGAACCGAAAGATAGGTTGATAATCAACCCTGGAAGTGAGTCACTAGACTCGCTTGTGACATTAGGACCTGGAAGGATAAATGTATAGTTACTGGGGATTTCTGCGAAGTCAGGACTATCGGTCGTTGTCATCAAAGCGCTTTTAAGTACTTGGTGGTCGGAGAGACTGCCGAGAATCCCTTGATAAGGGAGTCTCATTGTTGACTGGTCTGAGCCTTCAAGTAAAATGAAACCTGACCAAACAGGCAAACGTCTGGCGTCAAGATTAGGCGGAGAGCCTGTGACCGAAACACGGACTGTCTGCCCTGGCTGGATGGTGATATTGGTCTCGCTGAAGGAGAGGGATCCGTGCTCGGAAGTCAGGTCGTTTGGAAAGCTCATAGGATCAATGTCCTCAGCCACGGCGAATGTGTACGCCGAAGCTGCGGGTAAATGGCTGAGTCTATAGGAAATACTGTGCAATCCGAGGTTTTGGATGGTGAAGTCTTGTTCTAGACTTGCGTTCACGGTATCATTGAACGAAAGACTCGCAACATTGAGGAGTGTGCTAGCGAATGCCGCATCATATGCCTGGATCAGGCCGCCACCCTGTTGTGCCACCGGCGCGAGAAGATTCAGAGGAGTTAGACCATCATGGAACACACTTGGCTTAGCGTTCGCAACAATCAGCGCTTCTAGAGTCGCTGGATCCAATGTCTTCTTGGCCTCAGCAATCAGAGCTAAGATACCTGCAACTTGAGGACAAGCCATGGAAGTCCCAGAGAGGACAGCGTACGTGCCCAGTGCGCGGGGATAGAGGCTGAGGACATTGCCTCCAACAGCACCTATCTGTGGCTTGCTAAGTCCATCAAAGTTTGGACCCCATGAGGACCAGGTTGACACGTAACCACCGGTTCCGTTGTTTAATGAATTCGAAACCTGGAGATCTCTAGTTGGACCTACGGTGAGCTTGACAGACTGACCATTTGCCAGCGCCTCCAACCAGATTGCACCATATTCAGGTGTGGTCACGCCCACGCCTTGGATGCCTGTACTTGCATCTGCGCTCACTGTAGTTGTACCTGGCGCATCATTGTACAGCATAATGTAGGAGGCGCCTATGGCAGCTGCGTTGACAGCCTTCTGAGAGAACGGACAAGTCCCCCGTTTCAGTAAGACAACGTGGCCGCGCAGGTCAGCATTTTCGTGTGCAAATGGATCGCAACCCTGGGCTATGGGATCAGATGAATTGAATGTGGGTGCCCAAAGAGAGAGAGAGCTGTTCGGCCAAGCTAAAGGTTCGCCCGGTGTGAAGACGAATTGCTTAGGCTGCTCGCTGCCAACGGTATAGGAGCCCTCCACGACGAGTGATGGCACCACTAAGTTGTCGAACGACGCGACGGCAATTACATTCTTGCCGCTCGCCGCACTAGAGCCATAAAACATGCCCATCGATCCATCGTTGCCGGAGATCAACGTACAAGGCACGCCGGCATCAACGATTCGGGATACAGCGACAGCCCAAGATTCGTGCATAAACCCAGAAACACCACCAATCGAGGAAGTGATGATGTCAGAACCGTCTTCGTAAGCCTGATTGAATGCTGCAATCAACACATCGTTGGTCACTGAATTGCCGCAACCGAAAACCTATCCATTGAAATCAAAGCATGAGTGACGTGTGGACAGAGAAAAAAAAGGCATGACTCGAAAGCAAAGATGAAAAATACCTTGTAAGCTCCTAGTGTCACGTTAGGTGCAGCTCCCTTGATGCCGAATGGGTTGTCCTGTGCAGCAATGATGCCGGCAACATGGGTTCCATGCCCAGAGCAGTCCATCGGATCGTCATCGGGTAGAACAGGACCGCTACCAGTGAAACTGTCGCCAACCAAATCCGTTCCGTAGCTGATCAGACATCCAGGTCCGAAGCACTCTCCGAGGGCTGGGTGCATATAGTCGATCCCAGAGTCGACGACGGCAATCTTAATTCCCCTCCCCGAAATACCTCTTTTGTGAAGCATATCGATCTGAGTCATTTGGTGGGTGGAGAAAGTGTCCGAAGTCTCTTGCCGTTTCATCAAGTCAACATGTCGGCGGCCCTGAGGTACAGTAGAGATGACCTGTAGCGGCGGAAGATAATACGTCCTAACAGGGTGTATGGCCTTGACAGAAGGCATGGCCGCTATGCGCGCCACACTTTCATCGGCTGTCGTTAGGTCATGTAGCTGTATCGACACGCCTTTGTAGAGAGTGTAGTTCATCGTCATCCGCGTACTGGCGTGGCCGTCAGCAAGTTGATAGAAATCGGACGCATCCTGCAGCCGACCAATTCCACATGTCAGCTTCGGTCTTTGCAAAGAACAGTGAAATGGAGCAATAAGATATCAAGAGGAGATGTGCAAACATACTTTCTCATGGTCAAGCTCAACAAGGAAAGCACCAGGTACATTGACTACGTGTGCTGCATCAACCGCTGCTAACGCTATGAGCCAAAGTAGAAGGCCCCAGCAATTGGCAAGCATGGCGGGTGAGATAGTCGATAAGTTGGCGTAGAACGACGGATGAGCATGGGATCAGTGCTGCAGAGTGATTATTGACATTGGAATCTTTCCGTCAATCTAAGTTATGTATGGGAGCAGGCACGAGGGAGAAAGAATGCTTCCTGGAATTTGGTCTCTTGGTCTTCTTAAATAGTTGGCCTCAGATATGGGCAGCTTGGCAGCAAATGTTCAGCACGCGTAACAGAACAGGGGCAGGTATCGAACTAATCTTTTCGAGCTCCATTGGCTGCTACCGCTGGAGGATCGTACAAAGAACCTCTGTACTTCTGAATGCTTTCCGGAAATTGGCCGCTGATCACTCAATGCAACCTCGTGATTGGTGCCCGTGCTAGTTCTTGGTCTACGGAGACCACTGAAAGCTTTCTGTGAGGGGGGTTACGACGGCCAAATGGGTCGAAATACAGAGTACTTTTCTGCCTGAGCCTCAAAGGCCTAGTCGCCGAGCACGCTCTTCAGAGTATGCGGTACAATGGAGGATTGCTTGACCACCTCATCATACAAACTCAGTCGCATGGGTCGCGAGGAGAAATAGGGCCTCTGGTCTGACCTTTGCACCTGACACTCTCCTGCAATGGAAGTCGCTGAAACAGGTGATATACACTCAGTCTTTTCCGGCCCCAAAGCCGGCAGAGTCTTTGCGCCCTTTATTTATCCGTCCATGACCTGAGTGTATTTGTCGACTTCTTGTCTTGACTAGCGTGGGTTTTGCTACCTAAATGAGGTAGTTTACGGGCTGTTATTATCGAGATCCTAGTCGTACCTTTCTGAATTCTCGGTAATCTTATGCCTAGTGTCGCTTGTTGCCCGTAGCGCTCCCCCTTCCCCCCTCTCAACACGAAAGGATGCAAAATCTCGTGGAGAAACGAGCCACGGCGACGATTAGCGTGGCTGGGATCTCTCCACTCAGCCCCTTATCTTCACAATGCATGGTGACGTTCGTACCTCGGCAAATAGAACAAATTTGGAGCACGCACTGATCTCCGTTGTGATCTCAATGGCTAGCAGGTTCTCTTAAGTGCCTTGACTGTCCATCTCTACGACCACCTCGTTTTGGTTCGTCGATTTAGCCAGAAAGCCAATCGGTAAGTACGTTGCATCACTCCACGATACAATAGGAGAAAATTCTCATGCATTCTCTCAGTAGTAGGGTGACGACCGAAGCCATAAAAAGAAAACGAGAAAGAAAATGCACTACGCGAGTCTTGTCCTAGCCACGCTGAGGGCCGGGACGGCCGCCGCATTGGCCTTATCCACTGCCAATGTCAGCGATGTCAATGGGATTATCTGTCAGACAGAAGCTTGTCGGCAAATAGCCAGTCTCATTCTCGCAGCATTGGCTCCGAACCACACGTCATATGACCCATGCAACCAATTTGACCAACTTGTCTGCAGCGGATGGGAGGCGCAACACGATCTCAAGCCAACACAATCCAAGACGTCCACTCTGCTTCAGCTTCAGGACGAAAACGACATTATCATGAGATCTTACCTCGAGTCAGAATACTCCGGCGACGGATCAGACCCCGATAGGGAGAATTTCAGGATGGCACAGGACTTCTACCAGTCTTGTATGGGAGAGGAACAACTCAAAAAGGTTGGAGTACAACCTTTGGTGGACGTCTTGGACAAGATCAGGTTCTTGTGGCCTGTTGAGAAGCACGGATGCCGTGGGGACGACAAAAGCGAGCTCACTAGGGCTCTGGTGTACATGTCGAAGAACTTCGGCATCGAGCCGTTGGTTCGTGCAAGAACGCTGCCAGGCGATCCAAAAGACCCTTTTGTCGTTTACCCCATCATATCACCTGCTCTCCACTTCTTACCAAGCTCTTCCTACTTTGAGGATAGCGAGGTCATGGCCAACTACACAGTGGCCGTTGCTTCCATGCTTCAAGAGGCTGCAGCATTCCCGACGGTAAACATGGAGCTTGCAAAGAAGATTGTATCACTTGAGGGACAGATTGCGAACCTCGGTGAAGACAATGGAGAGGATGATATCTTGGAGGTAATATGCCACAACCTAATTAGGAGTTATTTCTGACAACCTGCAGGAGTTGTCGGACATAGAAGCTCGAACATCGGCCATATCCATAACGGACTTCCTTCAAGCCCACTACCCGGATGGGTACGAGAAGACAAAAATCTTGGTACGAATTAGAGGCTACTTCGAGCCTATGTCACGCGTCCTGGCCGCCGCGGACCGCGAGACTATTCAAGGCTACCTTATGTGGATGGCCGTCACGTCTGTGTACCCCTATCTCTTCACTGCGTATGGCAGGCCGCTTCGAACAATTGAAAGCACCTTGTATGGCCTGGAGCCAGATAGCATTGACCCCCGTTGGAAGACATGTTTGTCACAGACGGCCACTCAGCTTCGTTGGATATACGGAAAAGGTTTTGTTCAAAAAGCTTTTAGCAATGAAGCAAAAGAGCTTGGAGACCGGATGATTGGCGAGTTTAAGGACATTTATCGAGAGCGTATTCAATCAACACCATGGATGACTGAAAAGGTCAAACAGCGCGCCCTCCTAAAAGGTACGTGATAAAGGTCGTGAAAATTCGTGACGGAAGACCGTCCTAATAGTGGTAGTGGAGAGAATGGGTCAGAAAATTGGATATCCCACAGCGAACCCCGATCTTGATGACCCCGCGTCAATCAAAAACTGGTATGGAGGCCTCGAGATGAGCAATGAATCGTATTTCCACAACACGTTGGCACAGTCGCGCTTTGCGCAGCAAAAGTCTTGGAATGCTCTTCTTGCCCCAACAGACAGGAAAGGTTGGCTGATGACGGTAAGTGCTCCAGCATGCAACATGGAGACGTCCACTGACCCACCACCTCCATTCAGGTCCCAGAAGTGAATGCCTATCATATTTATTGGCAGAACGAGATTGTATTTCCGGCTGGCATCATGCAAGCACCTCTCTTCGGGCTCAAGTACCCAGAGTACGTCAACTATGGCGCTTGGGGCATGCTTGCGAGCCACGAGATTAGCCATGGCTTCGACAACAAGGGCCGCCTCTATGATGAGGGGGGTCGTTTGACGGAATGGTGGGACAATAAGACAACTTCCGCCTTTCAACAGCGAGCGCAGTGCTTCGTGGACCAGTATGACAAGTATCAGATCATCGACACTGAAGGCAAACCAAGAAATATCAGCGGTTCCATCACACAAGCCGAGACGATTGCCGATGCCGGCGGTGTAAGTCTCCCTTCTAACCCGCCCTGGTTTTGTGTCTCTCATTTTGCTCCTGGCCCCTCCTAAGCCCGTGAAGCTGACAAGTATGCCTTTCCCAGCTACGAACATCATTTGCGGCATGGCAAAAACGCGACGCAGAGGTGCCCGGGGAACTTCTTCCAGGACTTGAGCATTTCACGAAAGAGCAACTTTTCTTCATTTCTTTCGGGCTCCTCTGGTGTAGCAAGGCTCGGCCGGAGGCGTTGGAGCAAAGCTTATCCGACAGCCATCCGCCTGACCGTGCAAGGCTTTTACTTAATGCGGCGAACTCGAATGGGTTTTCGGAGGCTTTTAACTGTCCGCAGAAAACTCCGACATGTGAGCTTTGGTAGAGGAGAGCCTGGATGGTTCTCGGAACCTTGTGTCTAACTAAAGTCTTACTGAGGTCGAATAAGCTAGCCGACTAACTCTGGTTTTCTCTAATTCATTTAGGCTCCGCAAAAGGAGTCTTTAGAGCTGTTATCCTAGAGTGATCCTATTCCTTAAGAGAACTCTATTTTATGTATTAAGGAGTCCTATTAGATTATTACAATAGCTTGGCTCCTCTCCCTGTATTCTATGAAAACGACGAAGACCATTTTATTTATACTAACTAGTTATTTGAGATCGTGGCTGTAGAATGTAGTTAGAAGCTCTATAAAGTAATAACACCATCTATTGACTCCCTCGAGCTCTCTCTACGCTAAAGCAGTGCCTCATTATATAAACATCTATTAAATTGCAAGGATTACATATTATTTAAGTTCTTACTGACCCTATCTACGCTACTCTATTAGGACTTATATTTATATAATCAATATATATTAACTATATATAAGACTTATATTTATAATCTAATTTATCTTAAATCTATAAGTATTTTCT
>PXOD01000672.1:0-10466 GCA_003012165.1 Paramyrothecium roridum
TGCCCCCCCCCCCCCCTCCCCCCCAAGGTGTCTAAATCTTCTGCCTGTAAAAATACTAACGTTCATTATGGCAGCCAGGCTGTCTCCGCTCCTCACACGAATGGACTTATACTTTCCTAATTAGGCAATCCGAGTGGTGGGCCAACGTCCATCGACTTCATAGTAACCAGAAGGTCAAGACTAACTTTATTCTTCATCTGATGCTTACAGTTTCTAAGCGCATTTCTTAAGACGTTTCATTCTCGTCGTCTTTCAGAGCGTGATGACGTATTGGTTACAACCTTAAGCATCGAGTTGGTGGGAGCGGTCGGAACATGATATCCTTGGACCCGCGATCCACCCGATTTTGAGACACACGTCGCTGTACTCGCTGTTATTGATGAGAAAATGTACTCCCAGACCAACTAGACGCTGGAAGCCTGGCTGCTTTGCTTCACCGCCGCTTTCTAGCTCCCTTATCTACCTACCATCAAAACACTCGTCTCCCGCTTTGAATGATAAAGTTACAAGTATGCCCCGTCAATACATACGCCCCGATCAATCCAGGTTGAAAAGCCCGTCATAAACCCTCTTTTGCTTTCGTTTTGCGCCCCTGCCCAGACCAAAGTCGTAACTTAATCCCAAACGGCCATACGACCTAATGCAAACGCGCCAATAAGTCTTTGGCCTTTGCCCCTGAACCTAGGCCGCAGCTGGAAAAGAAAAATCGTAAATCCCAGTCGTTATCGGTTTCATCAATATCCTGTCTACGCAATCGAGAGTCGCTCGTTGCGCCGATCTTCACAGCCTTCCACTCCGAATCTCCTTTTCAAAAATCTTGACACCCCAAACGTCATAGAATTGTAGGGGTCCTACTGTCTTGAATCTGAGTCGTGTGCCGCAGTCAAATCCATCATCCTCACTCTCGCTTTCTGAATCCAGCCCTTCAACCGGCAACCATGGGAAGGCCTCGTCGCTACCAGATGTTTCTATCGCTTTGCCTTTGTTGTTTTCCTTTGATCGTTTGCTTGACCTATCCGCGACCGATTCGGTATCTTCCGACGGACGAACTACACGATCAACTCTGTCATCTTCCATGGCGATCCATTCGAGCTTTAACTCAGGATGGTGGGACAGATTGTCGACGATGAATCTCAGAATTTCCCGCATTACCCAGATGCACGTATCGTTGTTTCTAAAATGTAGAATATTGATAGCTCGTAGATTTATCAACCCTGAGAAATACTGCATGAAGGCATGCTAGTCACAGATTAGTCCAAGTTCAATGATTTTCGACTGCTGAACAGCCTGCAAAGGGAATTGTACTTACCACGGCGTGTATGTTCATGCTGACCGCTAATTCCTCAAGGCGAACGCCGCGCGAGCAGATAAGAATCATAGTCTTCTCGTTCGCATCCCAACTCGGGCCATTGGATTCATCCTTGATCATGAGGCGTTTCAAGGTCATCATGTGCTTCTTCAAGACCAATCGTCTGATTTGGTCGATCGTCGTGGAGGACCGAGGTGCAAAACTCTCCGGTTTATGCTTGGCTCCGCGTTCGAGCAAGAAGAGCTCGTGGAGCTCATCCAGCTGGGACATGCACGTAAGGAATGCGTTGGATACATTATCGGTGAAGACACTTCGCAGTGCCAGTGGATGAACTTTGTTTTCCTTTGTTAGATAGGTCCAGATTGGGACCTGGTTGCCCACGTTTAGAAGCGTTAGCTGCTTGAGGCATCGGAGATCAATAGCTCGAGATATCACAGATGCTTTGACTGGGATGAGATGGATGCTTAACGACTCCAAGGCGAAACCTCGTGTGTCCCGAACGTAGTCATCCATTCGTCTCCGAGTCATCTCAGAAGCGCCGGTACCAAGCCACTCGCTAGGAATCTGGCTCTCCGCAGCTTCAATTTCTGCCTGGCAAGCCTTGATTTGGCCTTGCATAGTCTCGATACTTCGGTTGAATGAGCGAAGTTGTGATTCGACCGTCCTGAGTTGTGCTAGAACTTCGGCGTCAGCGCCGCCAACGGCTTGCAATTCCTGTATCTTCATGCCCAAAACTTCGGCTTGGCTTTGGAATAGGTGAATCTTGGAAACCAAGGTGTCAAGATGAACCCGGTGCTCGGAAAGTGCCGCAACGGCATGTTCCACAGCAGACGCCGCAGCGCTGGTTTTGGCTACTGGGGATTCTTTCTGAGATTCGACGGACCCTGACGCGATATTCTGCTGAGATGCTGCGTCCTCTTTTGTGATGTTCTGGCTATCAGGACTCTGCTGCTGCTGCTCATTGGCATCGTCCGAGACATCTTCCGTAGAGTCCGCGTGCGTAATATCCACATCTTCTCCGGGCTGCCCAAGCGTTCCATTCACTAGTAGACTGGAGCCATTTTCCCCGCTTCCCGATACCAATGTGCTTTTATCAATGTCGTGGCTCGATTGTGATGTATTTCCATCAGCATTGGCAGAGGTCGCCGCTTGCGCTCCGTTTGTTCGCAAACTAGATTCTCCACTGCTGCTGCTGCTTTCGGCATTCCCACTGCTCGATTGCGCTGGAGGTCGTGGGTCCGCTGAGGGTAAATCCCCAGATGCCACGTACTTCCTGGCCGCTTTTTCTATCGTGTCCAAAATGTCCTGTTGAGAAATTGAGAAGTCGCGTGACCCGTTCAGTAAACACATCAACTTCGTTGAAACACCCTTTATAGAAGAAACGAATTCCTCACGGGCATCTTTGGCGTTACCGTCCGGCATGCCATTACCTTGAACTGGCTTCTCGTCATTGCCTGACGCGTCATTTGGTTTCGGTCGAAGATGTGGTTTTTTATTCAAGTAGGGCTCAACGTCAAAGATCCTACCCAAGACTGCCTCTTGGATCTTGCGCTCCTCCTGCGCCCGGAAAGCTTTCGCAGGACCAGTCGCATCATAGCTCGTGTTTTGTGAGGCCGGCACCACCTGGAATTCATCATCGACGTCAGAATCGTCAGGCTCGGAATCTGGCGGGGGTTTCCGGGCCTGCATCGCTAGCGAATCCGATAACGAGAGTTGCAGCTCAGTAAGAGTAGATGATGATTGTTTCATGCAGGTCCTGAGCTCAGGGACAATATCGAGATTGTCGATATCGAGAACAGCAAGGCTTTGCAGGCTTTTGAACCCAGAAAGAGTGGATGGCTCCCTCGCGGTAAGTCCTCGCTTGCTTGCTCTTGACCGGGAAAGCGATTTAGATGGGGCAACCAGGGCCGGTGGTGGGCCTGCTGGCACAGGCGGAGAGGTCGCTGGCGGCGGAAGCACAGAGGACCCAGGAGGTCCTGGCGACAGCGGTGGCATGTCATACCAATGATGCAGAGATGTCGGAGCAGGTGGCTGGCTCTGGGCGATGACGGAGACGGGTAGAGGCGGAGGCGGAACGTAGTATGATTCACCTGCTTGCATACGCAGATGCAGTCGTTTCAGCGAAGCAATCTGGTGAAGTACGCGATATACAGGCCTGCTGAGTTCGACACGGATATTCCATCTGGCCAGGAAAGGGTAAGCAAAGTGGCTGCGGAAAACACAGGGGCTCAGAGATGCACTGACCGAAAGGCCTCGAGCGACTTGGACTTTTTCAAAGTGAGATACAGCAAAGAGTTGAGGAACTTGCCGCAGCTAGCGCTGTAGAGGTAGGACTGGTACGACTGCTCCCCCTTGTCGCCGGCGCTCAGCGTGTCCATGGACAGATCCTTGAGATGCTTGGCGTAGTTGTAGTCGCTTGTGGTGAAGGTGTCGAGGCCACCGGCGAGGCCGTCGATGGGTGAGTCGAGATCGAGATCATCATCGTCGGGGAATATGATGTGGAAATTACGGTAGAGAAGGGCCGAGGCAAGCTCATGGAAATGCCGGGAGACCAGAGCAAGGCAGATGAGTTCGCTCTGTGCGCACTGGTAAAGGTCAGCACTTTGATGGCTTCGCAGGTACGTGGAGCAGGGCGCATGACGTGGGAAAAGATATCGCGCTGTGTTTCAAGCGGCAGGTCTAAGAATGCAAGTTTTGGCTTGCCGCCGACGCCTGTCTCCGTGGCCATCTTTCGGAGAGGCGGGGGGTTTTCTATGCGGCGAGAGGGCGCCGGTAACCTGCGATAGTGATGGTAACGATGTTCAAGGTCGAGGCCAAGGATGGCGGGTTTGGGCGCTAGGGTCCGCGCGAGCCTTGGACAGGACCAAAGGGAGAAGCGCGTGTCATGGAACTGATTGGCACCTGTGCAGAGGAGGAAGAGCGGCGCAGCCTGTGCTCGGCAGGAAGCAGGTGGTGATGGCTTGGAGGAAGCAAAGACCACCCGGTATAGGCGGAGTCGTTACAAATGACCTGACGAGCTGTACCTTTGCGGATGCCCATGCCTGCGAAGGAGGCAAGGTACCGACCGCAATGTGGGCAACAGTGTCGGCGCGATGGGCGCCTTACCTTACCTCCCACCACCTACCCTACCAGCCCACTACCGTAGGCTACCTTAGTGTTGTAGGCACTGTACCTGCTTAGGTTAGCACCATGGCTTCTCCCTTACCAGAAACCGGAGGAAGTGGGCGTCGCAGGGGAGCCGGATCCTGCTAGTGGCATCCCCAACTGCGGGCTGCGGGGCGGATCAACGATTCTCAGGGCCCTGGCGCTACCCTGGTCGGTGGCCTGCTGCAGCAAATACATGCAAAGGAAATGCATCTTGACGGATGCGCATTTGCCTGTTTGGAGGCGGGACACTCTCAAGCCAATCAACAGGCGGCCGGCCGACGCAAAATGGACCACGGCGGGCTGCCTGAGAAGGGTAGCTTTTTGGAGGGCTACGGCGCTAGCCGACTGCATCAGCTGCTTTCAGCGGTTGCAAGATGGGTGTTCGATCCGGGAGCTCTTGTTTGTGTGGGGGGGAGGACTCGAGCTGCCCGCCCCCAGATGGGGGGCGGGGCTTTGAATCACCCGCATGAGGTAGCCGTCTCGCAGTGCTTGACGGTCCATGGCAAGGACGGTGAACGTCTGTGTCTAGCCTTGATGACGATTGACGAGCAAAGCGCCAAAATAAAGCCGAGCTGGTCGTAGCCTCACCCGCAAGGTAATGAATGAGCCTTGGGATCGTAACCAGCAGCGTCCAACATCCCAGCACTCCGCACATGGACATGCAGCGCCACCTAGTCACACAGACATTGCAGGGCACCAATCGCGGTTGACAAGAGAATGGCTCTTTCATCAAGGGGGTAAGAGAAGAGTAGTGCGATGAATAGCGACCCGTCTAATCACCCAAAATCCCAGACTTTTGGTAGTATTATTTCTTCGACGTACTCGCTAAATATTCTTGTTCTAGTAGGTAGTTACAGACATTTTCCCGGGATTTGATTTAGTTGGGTCGTTGGCGATAAGCACAGAATGAGTTCGAGGATGCCTGTTCCTCTACTAATCGCTCTCTTTTCCTATCCTCTATGTACGACCTGCCTTGGATCACCAGTCCGAACCGAGGCACGGATGAGTCACAGGCGGACATAGATCGATCCTCGAGACTGCAGGGGATACGTTTTGAACGTGTCGGTAACCAGCAACGCAGCTCGGCCGTGACGGCCAAGCAGTCCGTGTCTGGAATTATCTGAGCCTACAACAAGGAAAATTGTGTTCATCCGCAAGTGGAGGGCGGTTTGTTTGTTTCTAAAAGTCCAGCTAATTCAGGAACCCCAGTTATCTCCTACGCCCACGGCAAGAATTTCGGGCTGGGATCGCCAATACCCGTGAAGAACCCAGCGGATCCAACTCATTACAGGCCATCTCCAGTGGGACCGCCCCCATCTTGGCGCCCCCCCCCCTGTGGCGCTCCATAGACTTGAGGCTCAGCGACAAAACGAACCAAAAATAAGTCGCTGTCTTTCCCCACATAAAATTCAACATAAGGCTGTGTGTCGTGTCAAATGGTTCCCAGTGTCCCACGTTTTGATTTCCTCCCTTCTGGTCCCAACATCAACATCAACATGCGATAATCGTCCTTCATTCCCTTTGATCCGATGAGCAATTGCTTGCGCGTATTGTGGAGGTTCTGTTGATTTGTGTTTCTCTCTCTCTCTCTCTCGCTATTACTCCCCTTCTGCGCTTTGGCTTTCGACTCGATCCTGTTACTTTTGCCACCACCTATTTGCTGTGCCTCCCGTCTGCTTATCGCCGAGAGAGGGGTGTTACCTGAACCTCGAGCCACGACATATCATATCATCCATTGCAGCGTCTGGACGGCAATTGCTAAATCCTCGTTTTCGTTGATACCCCCTTTAACCTTATAATCACATTCATAAAACCTCACAATGGCCGAAGTCGAAGAGCCTCAATACACCACCCTTGCCGAACGCATTGCTGCCTTGAACAAGCAGAAGAACTTCAGCAGCACTGAGCCAACACGGAAGCGAGCACCACCACCGCCGCCGCCGCCTTCCACCCGCCCTGTGTCGATTGTCACCGCTCAGACGTCACCCCGCGTTCCTGTTGTTGAGACTCCGCAGCAGGCGGCTCCATCTGTGCCCGCTCGGCCGGTCAAGTCGCAAGCGCCACCACCATTGCCTCGTCGTGATACGCAGAATTCACAAGTATCTCAGGTTTCGTCCAAAGAATCTCAGCCTGCAAGGCCAGTGCCGCCTCCACTTCCTTCGCGGACACCCTCCGCTCAAAGCACCCCTGTGGTGCCATCTCGACCTGCTGCAACGCCGCGCCCCTCCCTCAATGGTCGCCGTAGCTCTGCTTCTTCTCAGCTCTCTCTCCGCTCCAACGCGTCATCTTCTTCCCTTGGCTACCCGCTTTCTTCAGCTTCCAGCCATGGATCTTCTGGCGCAGCGCGCAAGCTGGCCCCCGCCTACAACCCCGCTACCCTTCCTCCGCTGCCACCTTCGAGGCGTGAGCGGGAAGTGCAGGCTCAAGAAGCAGCCGCGGCAGAGGCTGCCAGAGTAAAGGAGGCTGCAGACAACAGAAGGCTCAAGGCTCGAGAGCTGGCTAAAGAGACAACAAGCTCTAGGCAACCACTGATTGCTGCACACTCCGCTCCTGTCATTCTACCAACCAGGCCAGCAGAAACCCCCAAACCTAGCCTACCTCCTAGACTGCCCAGCAGACCTTCGAAACCCAATGTCACCCCAGCAGCGAGTCGACCGGTCCAGGAACGCGAAGCCAGTCCTCCCCCTCCTCCTGTTCCAACTAGGAACCTTGATCAGGCTCCACCGCCAGTTCCTGTATCATCTCGTCCATCTGCAGCTCAGATTGACGCCGCATCTGCTCGGACAACTGCATTGACACCTTCTCACAACGATTGCTGGGTGTGCCGTGACTGGAGTGGTCCGGACGGAGTAGCGGCTCAGTATCCCAAAGACTCGCTCCCGCGCAATGACCCGGTGGGTTACCTAGCGCGCCATCTGTGTGACCCTTTCCCTTCGTACACGGACAAGGCTCGAGCAATCTTCACCTGGTTCCATCACAACATCTTTTACGACACAAAGGCTTTCTTCAGCAAGAACATCAAGCACATGACGCCCGAAGAAACCATTTTCAGCGGATGGGCCGTTTGTCAAGGCTACGCCGAGACATACAAAGCCATTGCTAACAGAGCTGGTTTGGAATGCGAAGTGGTTGGCGGTCATGGCAAAGGTTACGGTTACACGCCCCTCGAGAAAGGGGAACGTCCCCCGCCCGCCAAGCCAGATGGACATGCCTGGAATGCTGTACGAATCGACGGCGGCGCCTGGAAACTTCTCGATGCCTGCTGGGGTGCCGGCCATATCTGCGGAGCGAACAATTTGTACAAGCAGGAGTTCAATCCATCGGAGTTCATCAAACCTAATGACAAGTTTGGCCGAACCCACTTCCCGCAGAATCCACGATTCCAGTTCCGAGACGATGGTCGGACCATTAGCTGGGAAGAGTATTACATTGGTCGGGTGAATGGTCCCGAGCCTACTGTGTACACGAATGCCGACCAAGAAGGTATCGCCAAGGACAGCATCGAGCCAAAGGAGCGCGATATACCGGTCTACAGCGGCGAGGTTGTGCGGTTCCGGTTCTCCAAGTTTTGCGAGCACTGGCGGTCGGAAACGCACGGCCAGGGCAAGCCTCCGCTGCTTCTGCTCAGCATCCACGGGCTCGACGGGCGGAAAGACGCCATGGTGCCGATGGAGACGGATGGCTACTGGCACTGGGTCGACGTCAACGCGCGGGACCTCGGAGCCCCCGGCCAGTCCGTGCAGGTTGCGCAACTGACATCGATGAATGGGCAGGACGCGCGAGGCGTCAGCGGCAAGGAATTCCTCGCAAAGAAGGGCAAGGTTGGAATGGCCTGGGCATACGTTGTTAAATGGGAGCTTGTTTAGACGACCGTGGCTTTCGTCTGCTCAGAGTAGCGCCGGGTAATTCTAGATGTGAGTATACGAGCTTGCGAATTTCAATCTGAAGGTGGTTATGCACGCCGTTGTGTGACTTTAAGGAATCTAGCCATGCCACGACTTCGCTTAATGCTAAATGTTTTCATATCATTTTCAGTCTTGTTGCAAGCTGTGGCTACGTGGTCTGGTCTAGAGATCTGAAATGGTACGCAGTGCTCTCCGCACTCCGGTCCTAACCCGAAATTGCCGGTGACTGGGCTCCGGTCTCACGGCCCCGCATGCGGAGGTCTTCCGAGTGGGGCCGAGACATCTTTGGCAGCGCGTCGGATGAGGCTCCTTTGAGACGAGACCTCACATG
This sequence comes from Paramyrothecium roridum, assembly GCA_003012165.1. NCBI lineage: Eukaryota > Fungi > Ascomycota > Sordariomycetes > Hypocreales > Stachybotryaceae > Paramyrothecium > Paramyrothecium roridum. Next base: position 8,693 of record PXOD01000672.1, read on the forward strand.
AGGCGAAACATTTATGCATTGCTCACTGAAACATACCAGTGTGAAGGCTCTGCCTCATTCAAAGAATCTCTTACTCCGTGGTTAAATTGCTAGCCGTTTTCTGTAATCTTTAGAAGGCTAAATGCACCTAATTAGGTACCTACGCATCTACCTACTTGAGGCCTGCTGTCCGGCCAAGTATTCTCGAGAACGGGGTCTACAGCTCCAGTGGAAATTTTGTTCTCATCCATTTGCCGTATCTTTGTATGAGCAGCGGGATAGGAATCATCGCCACGGCCACAAAGCCCAGCAGAGAGGTACCCCAGCCCACGCCGAGCGAATCGTACATCTGCGGCCCTGCCAGTGGGAGGAAGGCCGCGACGCCGCACCGCAGCACCGCAAAGGCAGCCAGGCAGCTCGCCGCGTACTGCGAGTACGCGTCGACGAGGTAGGCCTGGATCGGTAGCCATACGCCGATGATGCCAACGGAAAAAGGCAAAAGGCCCAGGACAGGTACAAACCAGTGAACGGCACGATCAGCGGCCCAGCCGTACCAGAAGAAAGTGAGGGGAATCAGGGCGGCGTTCCAGGTACACGAGGGCAGGCGCATCTCGGGCTCATAGACGCCGCCATTAGCCGCGGTGAGGCGCACGACGGTCCTGTCGGAGAGGTAGTTGAAGAGAAACAGGCCGATGAGATAGCCGACGAGGACCATGAAGTAAACGAGCCCCGTCGTGCCGATGCTCCAGCCGTAAGCGCCGCGGAAGATGATGGAGATGGTGTTGAAGAGGAGGTACAGACAGCCGTAGAGAAAGGCTACGTAGAGCGAGGCGCTGAAGATGATGGCCGAGCGGAAGAGCATCTTGAAGGGCCGGACCAAACCATTCCTGAGGATCTGGCCTCTCGAGAGGGCAGGCCCGTCCGGGTTGACATAGCAGCTTCGCAGGTCCGGGCGGCCGAGCTCGCGGCGCAGCTTGGCCGTCTTCCGCTTGATGAGCACCTGGTGGTTGGTCTCGCGGCTGAGGACGGCCATGGCCAGGGTGACGATGGTGGCGGGTATGAAGACGATCCAGTTGCCCCAGCGCCAGCCGATGTGCTCGCTCACGAAGCCGCCGATGACGGGCCCGCACGAGGGGCCGAGGAGCGGGCCGAGCATCCAGATGGTCATGGCGCCGCCGCGCTCGGCGACGGGGGAAGAGGTCGGCGACGATGGCGCCCCCGACGGTCTGGCAGGCGGCGCCGCCGACGCCGCACAGGAAGCGGAAGACGATGAGGCTGTCGAGGGAGGGGGCCAGGGCGCAGCCGATGAGCCAGACGCAGAAGAAGAGGTTGGCGGCGACGAGGACGAGGTGGCGGCCGTAGATCTCGGACAGGGGCGACAGGAACAGCGGGCCGATGCAGTAGCCCAGCAGGAAGATGCTCACGGGCATCGACGCCAGGGTGAGGTCGGGCTCGCCGTAGTCCGCGGCGACGAAGGTGATGGCCGGCGCGAGGATGGTCGACGCGAACGGCGTCATGAAGGTGATGGCGGAGAGGAGGGAGATGATGAGCCACTTGCGCGCCTGGGCGAAGTTGAGCGGCATCTCCGGGTCGTCCTGGCCCTCCCACCCGACGACGCCCTCGTCGAGGTCGGTGACGGGGAGGAGCGGCGGCGAGGGCCTGTCCCTGGCGGCGGCGCTGCTCCTGTTCCGCGACAGGCGGGAGAGAACGCTGCGGGGCGTTCTCTGGCTCCCGCCGGTCCGTGTTCTTTCAATTACATCCTCTGCCTGCGCGACCTGCTCAGCATGGGGGAAGG
>PXOD01000673.1:0-73392 GCA_003012165.1 Paramyrothecium roridum
AAGCAGGGCCATCCCGTCCCGATGGGCGCTTTTTTCCTTGGACGAACAAAAGGGGGGGGGAAGAGTCTTTTCTGTTTTGTTTATCCCAAACATGGCGTTCCCCCCCCCCCCATCCTTCGTCATCGCTGCGTGGCAAGGACCGCACTTTGTCGTTCAATTTCTTATTGCGCCCCTGCGGGTGATTGCTTGCCCAATGGAAAGAGTAAGGCTAAATTAGGCTTGCCAGTTTTTTAATTATGCCTCAGACGGCTGCGAGCATGCGCAAAGCAATTATATAGTCTGGCTGCCGCCGGATGTGATGCAGCCCGTAGCTTGGGCTGCTCCTTTCATTCAGCGCCAGCGAGTGACGAGCGCAGAACAGAGATTTGTTTTGACGGCATTGTGCAGACGTGGTCGCCGAAAGGGCCCGTTTTGTTTCCCTAGCCGCTGTGTTCTGTTTCGAGGCGCCTGCAGAAGCAATGCGCCGCGGTGCTCCCATGGAAGCCTTAGCCGTCGACGGCTCGTTCAGGCTGGCCCATCTATCCTGTCGCCGCTGTGCCGCCAAAGACTCCTTGGCAGTTTCCCATCACCCATTGGACCATTGGCCACGGCCGCGGACGGAGCGCCGATCAGTCTCGGCCGGGCGTCTTATTGTCTGTTATCCGACCGCAGGCTTGTTTTTATGCATGCTGTACATTTGTCCTACTGATATAATGCCTGATTCCAAAGAGCACAACCGGATTATGTCAGCAGAAATATCTTGGAGCATAAGAATCCGAGCAGCCCAGCGTTTCGTATTCGGCGAAAGAGACACTAGCCAGTATCTATGTGTGACCCAGGCCAAATGATACAATAGCTCCACCGTAGCAACAGCCTGGACATGGCGAAAGCATCACACGCTCTGCACGCACAGGAATGACGATTCAGCGCGCAACGTCCACGCGACATGCTCAAATGTGTAGGCTTCCAACGCTTTTAGCAACATCCAGTCCTCCTCCTTCTTCTTCTTCAATCTATCTTGCACGGAGGAGGTCGATCCCCCCCAAGCCAGATCGCGGGAACGCATCAGCAAACTCAAAAATGCCATCCTTGTCCAGGGGATCTCCCGCGCTAGGAAGCTTTGGGCAGCGCTAAGAAGCTCAAGCCAGCTTCCAGAACAGTAGAATGGTTCACATCGCAATCTCGTCGTGCGGCCATGCGACGAGAAAACGGGCAATTTACATGGGAAAGGGGTTGGTCATCTGCCGCTGGGCGTTCATGCCCACACTGGTTGGGCTTGTCTCGACTCTTAACTTGACTGCCTTTCCCGACTTTGAGCCACAAATCGTTCTTGCACCCTGAATCATCTTCCTTAATCCAACCGAGTGGTGCAGATACCCATCCCAGACCTCGAGAAGACTGGCCGAACATCCCCTGGAACGTCAGCCGTACAGATACAGAAATAACCGGCAGAATCACTAACATTACTCGGCCGCTCATCAGGGGGGGCCTTCAATCGCACATGCACAACCAGACCACAGCCGAGGCGGAGGTGGGGGCCGCTCCTCCTATTGCGGCTCCCGCCACGCTGCAAGATGCAGAGGCAGGAATAGCGACAACCGCTGAGAAGAACACATCGACCCGCGACGACAGCGAGGGCGCCGACCAGCGTCTGCTTGAGCCCAGCAGCTGCTTCACAGGCCATCAACTATTCTACGTTTTCGGGCTCGACGGCCTTGGCGGCATGATCCTCTCCGCAGGAGTCAACTTTGCAATAGCCTACGGTGAGGATTCCTTTTCTTCCCTCCCATGTCATTATCCCTACACGAAAAGAGACGAAAAAAAAAGGGAGTTATCCACCCGTAAAATGACAGCGGGTGATTCCCCTGTCGAAAAATCCTATCAGCTGCAGGTACAGAGGGGCAACGCGCTAATTGACATGGTGTTTGCTTGGCAGCCATGTACACGACGCAGGACACCGTAAAGCACCCAATCCGCCTCTTCCAACTGCCCAACACGCTTGCAGGGGACGCTGCCGTGACGACGTTTGTGCAGTGTATTCTCACGTGGTTCGTCGAGCTTGGCCTCGTCGGCTTCGATCTACGTCAACGGTCCGTCCAGCCCATCGGCTTCTTCCCGGAGCCGAAGCGGCCCTGGCTCCGATGGCTGTTCATGCTCCCGGCTCTCGCGGGCGACGCCGAAGCTCCACCGGCGGAGGAGAAGGTCACACGGTTCGCCGGCGTCGCGTCCTTCTTTCAGAACGCACTGCGCGGTTTCTTCCTCGCGGTCCTCGGGTTCCTCTTCCTGTGGCCCATTGGCGTGGGAGCACTTACGGCTCTGGGGCACAAACAAGGCGGCGATTACACCTATTCGGATCGTTGGGTCCCGCAAGCGTTCAAGGCGATCCACGGGGGGTTGCTAGGACTCTTTACAACGCCACCAATGGCCATGTTCTGGCTTGTCAAAGCCGGATGGGCCGCCAGACACAGGACCAACGTCTCATGAAATGGTCATGTTGAGGACAGACATAAAACAAAGCGCGCCACGTCTCGAGTTTCCCCCTTTCTGTCTTCCCCCCTCAAGATGGATAGGCCAATAACAGGGAGATATGGCATGCCCTGAAAAGGAAAATCTCTTACGGTCCTGCGACTTTGAACAGCCCAATGAGTAGATGATTCGAATCAAGATATCCACCTTGATTAAGTTTCAGCCTGGCTGAGCAGCTCCACGAGCCTGGGTCGGACAGCCCACCCTGTTCGATCAATTTATCTCACCCTGTCGTTGTGGCAGCTATCACCCTCGGAACCCTCGGACACTCAACGGTGGATGAGCTGCTTGACAGTACCCGAAGGACATCAATCCGGGGTTCAAGCCGGGCCAAACATGGTAGAATGGCCAGTGGGCTTCGTACGCCCTGGGCACGTTGAGATGTAAGGGCGCGAGAGACCGGCCACAGTAAGGCCGTGGAACTCTACCATCCTGGCTAGTATGGATGAGAAGCTATGGCTCGCATTAGAGATTAGTCGAAAGATTATAGACAGCAACTTTTATACCGTTGGTAACCACATTCCGAGCATGCTTTGTGACTTACCCTATATCTGCCTCATTCCTTGCAAAGTCCTAAAGCAATGACTACCTTATGCGCCATGTGAAAATTATTAGGAGAATACAAAATGATTATTTAATCTAACAAGCTTACCACCATATACACAGCGTTGTGTTCGATCATAGGCTCGGGGCTTGATGTTTGCTGATCTAGACGGTCAGTAGTTAAGAGTGAATCGCATGATACTCAACAGAGCTGAGCAGGGATAGACAAACATGGGCTCCTTTTATCTTCTTTCCTTTTTTTTCTTTTCTTTCTTTTTCTTCTTTGGCGTGAACAATGATGACCACTTATGCAAGCAACGAACCTTGATCTAGCCATTGTGGCCCTTCTCAGTGCTGGCCGTGTACCCTGATGGACAATTACCAAGTTTAGCTTGCCTGGTGGCTGTCGATTGCCGCGTGGTTGGCTCGGTTGGCTCCCCGCGCGTCTAAATCACTGTAACCTACTGCGCTGTACTGCGCTGGCCCGCCCAACCGACCCCTGCAGAGACGACTTGAGACTTTGCCATCCCAGGTTAGCCACCCGCCCGGTGACGCAGCGGCGCCTCCTCAGCTCCTCAGCCAGTGACGTTCACAAAGCTCACCTTGCTACATCGCTGGGCGCGCAACCGCGGATTCAATTGCAGCTGTCTGAAATAGCGCGACACTGCATCTTACTGTCTGGTGTTTCCAAAGAGACGTCTGCGTTGCTGTCACCGGGAGTCTCACTGAGAATGGCACCCGCGAAGCGCCTCATGGCCTGCGCAGCCGGCGCGCTGCTTACCGCCTCTCCCGCCTTGGCCCTCATGCCCTTCAATCTCGCGCTCAAGCACGCCATCAGGGAGCAGGCCAAGGGCATCGCGCACTCGGAGCAGTTCGAGACCGCCGCCGCCGCCTTTGCCGGCCGGCCCTCGTACAACATCTCCGTGCCCGTCGACCACTTCCACAATGAGTCGCGGTACGAGCCGCACTCGGACGAGTCCTACAACCTGCGCTACTGGGCGGACGCCTCGCACTACCGCCCCGGTGGGCCTGTCATCGTGCTGTCCGCGGGCGAGTTCTCCAGCGTGCAGCGGTTGCCCTATCTTGAGCACGGCATCGTGTCCATCCTGACCAAGGCCACGGGCGGCATCGGCGTCGTCCTGGAGCACCGCTACTATGGAACGAGCTTTCCCGTGCCCGACCTCAGCGTAGAGAACATGCGCTTCCTCACCACCGAGCAGGCGCTTGCCGACACGGCCTACTTTGCCCGCAACGTCCAATTCGCAGGCTTGGAGCACTTCAACCTGACCGCACCGGACACGCCCTACATCATCTATGGCGGCTCATATGCTGGTGCCTTTGCAGCGCTCACCCGGAAGATCTACCCTGACGTCTACTGGGGCGGCATATCCTCGTCCGGTGTCACAGCCGCCATTGAAGACTACTGGCAGTATTTCGAAGCGCACCGGCTGTTTGCGCCCGCGGGCTGCGCACATGCCAACCAGCGCATCATCCAGGTTGTCGACAGCGCACTCTTCAACGACGACAAGGACCAGGCCCGCCGCCTGAAGCAGCTCTTTGGCCTCGAGGAGCTTGACAACCCTGACTTTGCTGAGACCATCGCCCTCGGTCTCTACATGATGCAGTCGTCCAACTGGGACCCCCAGGAGGACGTCTACGAGTTCGGCCAGTTCTGCGCAGCCATGACCTCCGAGGCCCTGCTCTTCTCGAGCACCGCGCACCTCTTGCCCGAAGTCAAGAAGATTGTCAAGCTCGTTGGCGTGGAGGAGGCGAAGGACACTCTGGCCTACAACCTGCTGAACTTCATCGGCTGGACCAAGAGCATTACCATACGAGAAATGAAGACAACCTGTCGGGGAAAGAGCGTTAAACAGTGCTTTTCTCGTGACGGCCAGATCGACAGCATTGATCTGAGTATTGGGTGGCTTCGCAGCTGGTCCTACCAAACCTGCACCGAGTAAGTCATGAGCTACGATGGATTTTACGATTGATTTGACATGCTAATTTGAATCTTCACAGATGGGGATACTGGCCGTCGGGCAGCGGAGTTCCCGAGGACCAACTCCCAATGGTTTCCCGTGCCCTTGATCTCAAGTCCCTTTCCGGCTACTGCCACAAAATCTTCAACATCACCACCAAGCCCGACGTCGATCGCATCAACAAGTGGGGCGGCTTCAACTTCAGCTACCCACGTCTTGCCTTCATCGACGGCGAGAGGGATCCCTGGCGCGCCGCTACACCCCACCGCCTCGGCCTGCCCGACCGCAAGTCCACTGTCGACGAACCCTTCATCCTCGTCGAGTACGGCGTGCACCACTGGGACGAGAACGGCCTGGCGGGCGATGCGAGTGAACCCAACCTGCCCCCTCAACAGGTTGTTGCTGCGCAGCAGGATGAGGTTGCCTTTGTGAAGGCATGGCTGAAGGAATTTGCGAAGCAAAAGCAAAACAAGGAGGCGGGAGTCGCAGACCAGCGCCATGACGAAGTCCCAGGCGAATTATAGGCGATTCCACAACCTTCCTGTTCTCCCTCGAGACATACTGCATCTAGTTCTAGGATAGAAAAATACCCAAAAGAAGTCATGCCCAAGCTTCAAATTCGCGCAAGTGCAAAGCAATTTACAGAGTAGCCGCCCACGAAATCTCATCGAGACACACCATGTTCCCTATCCCCTACCCACGTCAGTTATTATGCAAAGTATCAATCCAAATCTGATTCGATTGCCTCTGGACCGTCCACAAACGCGGAATGCATGACGCACACCACGGGATGATGCGGCCTCATCAAGCGGCTTCCCTCTCCCCAATGCGGATATTGAAGGAACACATAGGGCCCCGGTGGACTCAGTTCCGGCGCGGCATCTTTATCTTGTCGCAGCTTATCGAACAAGGTGAGGTAGGTATCGCTGCTTTCAGGGCAATCGGGGAGCTTGTATGCCTTCCAGAGCTGCTTGCTCCTGTTATTTGAGGGGTGGCTGGCGACGAGGACGTAGACTGGATCCTCGGTCCTGGGGTCGCGCAGACTAAAGACGCGGCAATAATGCTCCGGCCTACCCGTGGCATCCAGATTCAGCGTTGCAGATGGCTCCGCGTCCCTCTCCTGCGGTTGCCATCCGTCATCCGAAGGCTCCAGCGTCGCGAACCCAACGTCGTCCCACCCGCTGTAATCCCATAACACAGCAACGACAACGTGTTGGTACAGCGGAGGGTCAATGGTGCCGTTGAAGCCCCGCAAGGGTGAGCTGCGGGTGAAGTACACCGTCTGGTAGCTCAAAGTCGGATTCATCCTCAGCTTCAGTCCGATGGGCAGCGGGAAACCTGGAGCCCTGGAGAAGTTGACGCCGTCTAAACTATGCATGACTAGGTAATACTTCCGGGGCCGTTTCCTGTTGTCTCGCAGCACGAACTCAATCGGCATGAGAAAAGTCGTCTTGTCGTGCGTCAAAACAAGGGGCACGGTAATCCACAGCCCCGAGTTTGTCATCATGTAGTGGCCTCGATCAACGAACGGGACCCGCCTCCGTGATCTCACCATCCGGGAGCCGTGGGTCGTGACCCAGTCCTTCACCATGTTGGGCCTGTGAGGAGCGACCCACTTGAAGTGTTCCGGCGACGGCGCAAGATCCGCCATGTGAATGATGGTGCTCTGCTTGACGCTCGGCGGGAGGAGCAAGTCCCAAGCAAAAATCGACTGGTCGTTGGAGACCTTGATGATTTCCTCTTGAAGCCTCCGAAACGCCTTGAAGCCCTCGCCGTACAGCAGAGGCATGTTGATGTCAAACAGGCCCATGAGGCTATATGCTCTATCCTCGACGCGGCTGGTTGATCGCCGCGAAGCCCAAGACATTATTTCCGCCACCGACCATCGGCCGATGGGAAATCCGCCCAGTGCCATCTTCGGGATGCCGGTTATGTCGGATATTTCCCTTTGTAAGTGTGCCTTTGTCGCGATGTACTGCCACCCTTCGGACAGAAACAGCACGTGCCTTGGAGCCAACAGCTCCTGGAGCGTCCAGCCCCTCGTGAACCAGCGGCTCGCCCGAAATTGCTCGCTGGAGCGCTGGAACCGTCCGCCGGCGCTCCAACCAGGCTCCGAGATGGCCTTGTTCCAATCGTCGGGCTGACGATCTGCGCCCTCGCCGAGATCCACGTCTGCGAGGTAGGCAAGGCAGACCTTGGCGTTGCGATACCACTGGAACATGGAGTTTATGGCCTCAGAGAGCTCCGCGCTGCTCCGCTTGTCGATGCAGTTGGTGTCGACCCAAACATAGTCGACGCCGAATCGCGTCCTGGCGATCTCGCACGTCTTGATGATCTTGGTGTAGCCCCTCTTTGCCCGCGCAATGGCCGGCTGCTTCCAGTCCTCGAGGGTGACTTCGTCTGCCTCCCATGTGTGCGAGAGGATGATGTACTCGGGGGCGGCATCGCCATAGAACTCCTCGAGCAGTAGCGTGTGGGCATTGATGAGCAGCATGATGATGCCAGCCTAAATTGCCAGATGCCGGTCCTCGCTTTGCCCCGCAGGCATTGCGCCTTTATTCCTACCAATGCTCTGGGAGAATGGTCAGGATGATGTGAACCGATTCCGAACAGTTTATGCGGGACGGCAATCCGCGTCGTGTTTTAAGAATTGTGCGGTGCACTCTCAGCATTCTCTAGTTCCTTGCGCAAATCATGTCGGAAGAGGGCGGTTGTGAGGCTGCATCAAAGATCCTAGTCCCAAATGCGGAGTCGAGGCTGTGGGCATCCTGCTTCAAACAGCATAAACTCAACCTAGTGTAAGATGCCGTAGGCACAAGCCACCCAGAGACATTTTCTTGGTGTATTTGCCGGTTATACAATTTTCAGAGGTTGCGGCACATGTCACAATTAGTTCATCAGAAAGCCTGTGAGACAAAAAGTAGGTAAATCCTTTGCACGACGTTTTGACGTCTGCGAACTGCCATATATTCAGGGAGGCAGGTTGTCCATGACGACTTCCAAGAAGCCAATGAATATGTTCAATATAACACCCCAAGCACGCGGTTGTGGCCTAAATCTCTCAATAGAGACGCTTGGCGTATATTAACCGACCTCTATTTCCATACAACAATAGTATCGCTTGCGAATAAAGTAAACCAAACAAATCTAACAACATATGCACGCTTAGTATTCCTTAAGCTCAGCGTTCGCCACCGCTGCCTCAACGGCCTCGTGCAGATCGAAATGGAAGAAAGGACGGTTCAAACCCTGAACAGCGACGAGTCGGGCGCTGGTGGGGTCCTTGGGAATGTCCCGGTCAGAAGCACCTCCATCGCTTGATCCAGCGATTTCAATGTCGTCGTATTTGGCTTGGCTGGTCTTTCCTGCGGCGGCGGCGGCAGCAGCACTGTCGGATCCACCAAGATCTGCGATACTGAAAATCGTCTTCCACTGGCCCGCACTTTCTCCGTTTCTGGTCTTTGGAGTCCTGTATCCGAATCCTGCAGCTGCAAGTGCTCGCTTGGTCCAACGGTTCTCGATATTAGCAAAATGCCAGTCAACCGTCTCGGGAGCGGCATAGCGATCTAATTGATTCCGCACATCGATGAGTGTCTGTGCTGATGTAACGTCGATGTTATTGACAGTAGAGAAATCGAGAATGATGGCCTTCAAGATCGGGCGGTCATCGTCCTCTTCCAGCTTGGCGTTGCGGGGAGTTGGGTCATTCCATGGCCGATCCTGTTCAGGATAGATTAGTATATATTTATCAATGAAAGGGTCAATCGGACGAATTAGTACTTACTCCAACCTTGCCAAGCAAGCTAGGATCTGTTCGACGCGTCTGCTTGAAAATGACAGCGGTGAGATGATCCAAGTAGTGGGAGGCGTTGGGGTAGTTGAAGCCCTCGGCGAAACGGTAAATGAAGACACCAGGATACGGGCTGCGAAGCGCAACTCTTGGGTTTGAACCATCTTCGTGGTCGAGAGGAAGGAATCCAGTACGGACCGAGGTCTCAGAATCATCAATCGTAGCCTGGGCACCATTCTTCTCGTCCCCAGAAACGCCTCCACTAGAAGCTTTGGCGGTGCGAATGCGGGCAATACCCAAAAGGCGTCCCTTGCTAAGGAAAAGGCGGAAAATGACGACGGCGAATGACACACAGATGGTCACGTAGACGCCGGTTTCGATAGTATCGAAAACAGTGGCGAGGACACCAGCAAAGAAGATAATCACCTCCAGGGGAGAAACGCGCCAAAAGTGGAGGACGACCTTGGGAGGTGTGATGACATCAAGCACAGCGTGAATGATCACACCAGCAAGGGCGGCGTTTGGAATATAGAAGAAAACAGCTGGGAGAGCGTAGAGAGCGAGCAGAACGACGATGCCTGTAATGACACCAGCGAATGGGGTTCGCACGCCGGCCTTTGACTTGATGGCAGTGCGAGAGAAGGATCCAGTTGCTGGGTACGCTCCAAGGAAAGGACCAAGCAGGTTCGTGACGCCGATAGCAACAAGCTCCTGGGAGGGGTTGATGGTGTAGTTATTAACCCGACCGAAAGACTTGGAGATGGAAATGTGTTCGATAAGCATGACAATGACGGCGGCCGGTAGCTCAGGGGCAAGAGTCGAAAGAATAGAGTTGTTCATCGTCGGAGCAGCAGCGTGTTGGAATCCTAGAGTCGCGATTAGCACGAGCGGCAATTCAAAGTAAGGCAGAGTTAAAATTTACCGGTAGGGATATGCTTCAAAATGCTGACACGAGGCTTATCACGGTGGTGAAGGTTCATTCCTGCACTGATGCCCGTGTACAAAAGGATGACAAAGGCAGTTCGCAGGGTTGAGATGAAGAAGTAAAGCTTGGCCCGTTGAGGCTGCTTCTTAGCAAGCCACGAGCATACGCCACGGACAAGGTAGAGCATGGCCAAAGAAGAAAGACCAAGGGCAGCGTCGAGCTTCGTATCGGGGAGAAAGCGGAGCGTATCGATGATGACTCGGTATGGGGCAGCGCGGCTGTTGGGAATTTTGATACCCATGAGCTTCGAAACCTGACCTGCAGCGATGTTGACGGCGGAGCCGGTCATGAAGGCGCAAATGGCTGGCAGTGGAATAAACTCGACGAGCCATCCTAGGCGAGCAAGACCAAGGAAAGTGATGATGGCACCAGTGATAACAGCTAGAGCGGACGCGACAACATGGCCAGGGACATCCGGAAGGCTCTCAGCAGCCCTCAAAACGACGTTTCCGGTGACCTGAGACATGACGGCGACGGGCTGGAGATCGGACATCAGTATTTTTTGTTGTTGAAGAAGTGAAGACAAGTTTATGAATCTGAAAGTACTCACACCGATGGTAATGTCCTTGGAGGTAGCGAAGAACCAATAGATCAATACGCCCATGAACGACGAATACAAACCATATTGAGGCTCCAGGGCGGCGAGCTGGGCGTAGGCCATACTCTGAGGCACAACAACAGCGCCGACCGTGACACCTGCAGGGACCTGTCTCAGTATCGTAAAGCGGCGGGGGGGTTGCGGAGAAGATGCATGAACTCACCAGCAATCAGGTCACCGAGAAACCAGGTCAAATTGTACTTGCCAATCCAGTGGATGAATGGAAACAGGTTGTAGAAATACCTTCCAACATCTTGGAGGGAAGGGGTGAGCTCCTCGATGAACTCACGAACCGTAGGCTCCGGCTCAATGAACGGATCGGCGTTGGAGATGGATGGGGTATCATCGTCGCGTTTGGGGGAGTCAAAGCCCAAGGCCTTGACAACCTTTTCCTTGGTGGTAACGGCCATGGTGGGTTCTGGACGGCCGAAAAGGCCAGGGCAAAGCTGTGCGAGTCGGAGTAGGGAAGGAGGATGCGAGAAGATGCAAGAGGAAAAGATGTTCCTGAAGGGGGGGAAAGGCAAAGCTTATTGAAGAGAAGCTCAGCGGGGACTGATGAACGAAACAGGAGTAGTCGTTATCAGAACTTTGTTTAAAGAAAACGAGATTGTGTGACCGTTCGAGGGGATGACGTTCCTCAGTGATGGGTGGTGCTCTCACCGGGGCCCTGGTCGCGAAAAGGTCCAACAGTGAAGCCGGATACGGAGGAGCGAAACAAGGGATGAGGGTGCGTGGGAAGTGAGGAACAGAAGGAGTGGAGGCAACCGGTGTATTTATCAATATGTGCAGGATGTTTGCGAAGACGATCGTTGTCGACGGCGGTAGAAGAAACCAGTCTGATAGATCTGTACCTCTACCGAACGTGGCGTCTCAGCCAAGACTGATGTTCCACTGGCGCTGGCGGGATGGCTTGGATGAGCGACGGTCCGGGCTGGGCGAAACGAATGATCGTATGAGTGCAGGGGGATGAATGTGAGGAATAGGAAGGAAAAAAGGAAAGACAGCCCGGGCTGTCGGGAGCAGGGGGGCCTCGACCTGGTGGTGTGTGAAGTCTGCGTCTGTATGGACGGGGGCGCAGGGTGCGAGGGCGTGCAATTCTGATTCCAACGCTCTCCAGGCCGGTGGTGAGCGAAAAGTATGAAAGTGTTGGCGTCAAGGGCTGCTGTGCCAAGAGAGCCACCCGATTGCGTGCTCAGTGTGGATGGAGGGGATCCCCTGGACTGCAGCCGGTGGATTTTTTCATTTTCGTCCAAGCCTGGAGCCAGGGCCGAAAGAAGGCCATTGAGGTGATTGGAACGGGTTTGCAAGACTCGTCCCTGGCGTCGTCCGGCTTTGGACGAGACACACCGGACAGAAAACATGAAATATCGAGCGCCGATTGCGCCATCGCCCCGGGACCAATCCGGGACGGCGATTGAGCGGCGACGGGGTCCAGCTTCTCCACTCTGAGGTATCCTAGTCGGTGCTAAGAACGCCCACGGTGACGGCTCTGGAGGATTGCACACCGTGGGGAACCAAAGGCCAGGCGGCACCTGAGAGCGTTTTCAGGTATCAGCTATAGGGAGTCGATCTGGGCTGGGCGACATAGTTGAGTAAATCTCACCGGATAAATTGGACAGCAGAAATGAAGCACATTATGCGGTTTTGTTCTATTCTCGCGACGATGATAGGTTGAAGAAGACACGGCGTTTGATTCTGGCACTGTTGGTGTTGACGTCGACGGAAGCCCGGAGTCGGCGGAGATGCATCGGGATAGACCAGATCGCAGTGTCGACGAGGTAGTGGTACTTCTATCAGTGTAAGGTCTCGGCGGCCTGGTGCTGGGCTTTGGGGATTCTTCATGTATAGAATACTGACACAGTGCGAGCCGGTGGGTGAGCCTCCGCTTTCCTTTCGTCATGCAGTGGGGTTCTCCTGACAGAGCAGTGACGGCAAGTTCTGCATTTTAAGGGTATCCGCCCCGCCATTACTCGGCGTTACTCTACAGATGCCGCAGCGGGTTCAAGTAGCCCCTCAGTACTGGCTACCCGCGATGCAATGCAACGCCACTGGCCCTGCGGCTCCATGTCCGTTTTGCACCAGATGAGGTCGGTCAACACCTCCCTCATCTAACGATCTCCATTGACCCCTTCACGCCAAGTAGCTCCTGCAACGTGGGTGTTTCCTCCATCCTCGGAGCAGGGTAAGGTAACCTCCAACAGGGCAAATGTCGTCGGTGATGGCATCCTGCATTTCTTGGCTTCCGGGGCGCTTCGTTGCCAAGATTGAGTACCCTGACTAAGACCAAACCGACTGCGCAACGACCAGTTCGACATCGCGATGCCGCCCACGATGCGCTGCTGAACCTCACTTGCCCTCGGCCGCACTTGACATGGCTCCAGTAGCCCCTTTGGGCACCTAGTTCCAAATTGACATTTCCCTCAAGTCGAACGCGAACGCGCACACCACTTCAGGTAAGAGGCGGCCCTCGACCATTTCCATCCTGGTTCTGGCCCCGTTTTCCTGCTCACGCCTCCCCCCCCCGGATTTACAGGCTTCGGAGTGGATGTGAGGGCTTTGTCCAATGAGGTCAGCTTCATCCCTATAGCATGCGAAGGGGGGCTGTGATCAGCCCCTCCGGCCCATTGCCGAGAACATCTCGCTTCCTGCCTCTGTCTTCGGATACCGGACATTGGACCTCGAACTTTTGCTGGCTACCTACCTTAAACCCTTAATGAGGATTGGCTTCGGCGCCACCCCACCACCCTGTTTGGCGCGTGTATTACCTCTTTTCCATTACAGACGCAGGATCAAGGATGTTACCGCATGGTCAGCCGCTTATCGAGGTGTGATGATTGCTGGGCGTTCCCGCGTAACGGGATGTACGGCAAGCTTTGGGCTCGGACGTGCCGCCCACGAGCTATTGCTTGATCATGTCCATTACCCCAAGGTTCCAGAACCTCGGGCGTGTTGAAGCAATGTGATAGACTAGGAATGTACGGTTCAGCTGGGAGACGCCAGGGACTTTCCGGCAGGCCCAGGTCATGAAATGCCCGATCATAGATCCCTGACCAAAGCTACCAGGCGGAGCCATTGTCAGCCGCCGGCGAAGCCAAGCTGAGTATGAATCTTGACAAGTTATTCCTGCCAGCATTCATGTCGATTGTTTCTAGAAGGGGACAAAGCCATACCGGCCAAGCTTGCCATATCCATCCGCAATATACTCCTTGAAGCATGATCCCTTCGAATGCTTCGAAAGATCCATCTCCGAGTAGACCCTGACCACAATTACATAAAAAGAGACGCCTAGCAGGTTTTGGAGCGGTTGCGTGCTCGGAAGCCTCCCTAACTCGTCTCTGGTTCCAGCCTTTGACCCGCACATAGTAAATTTTTGCAAGACCCATTCCAAAAAGCAAAAAGTCAAAAAGAAATTGTGGCTTGGTTTCTACGTAGATATGCTCACTGTCTCACTGTCCGCTTCATGGTGTCTTGAGTTGCGCAGGGATTGCACCATTTACACTATTTGCCACAGGCATCACGATCATGAGCTTTCAGGCATCACGGACTTCGCCACCAGCATGGCGTTTGGTCTATTTGAATTAATGTTTTGCTATTGGTTCCAGGCGCTTCCCGCGGAAAACTGTAGTTCATGACATGGAACATCCGCATTCACTTACACAACAGCTTCCTCATGCGCTGAGCACGCGACTTGCATGGCCCCCCACGCCTCGCCAGAAGCCTCAAGATGTGCCGATGATCCGTGCCTTTACCAAGGAAATGTCTTGGCAAATGCACCACGGACGGTGGAAATTGCAGCCAATACAGCCACAACCGTTCCTGCGGGACGAGACGGGTGTGCTGGCGTGATTATAGCCCCCGTCTTGGCGAGATATTGGATGCAACCCTGGCAGCCCCGCTGACGCCTTGCTATGAAGTCCATGCGGGGGACCCTAGACGACATTTCCCCTAACCCCTGTCCAACATCAAGTTCATCATACTCCCAGGCGGCCTCAAATGTCTTATTCGTTTGGCTCGCTTACAGTACCCAGCACCTTGGTCCTCGGGGCCGTATTTGTGCGGCCAATGGAGCTTCATGCAGGGAAATATCTTGTTAAATGTCATATGTGGGGGGAGAAAGAAGCATAATTCAACCTGTGCTTGCTTCTTGTCCCCATCTTGTGCTTGTTTCACATGCCCACTCGGTCGATTTAGACCGAGACCATATTCCAGTACGATTTCAAAGAGACTTTTTCACGAAGCACTAGCTCGAAAGCTGAGCATGGCGTCGGCCAATCAGTAGAAATGTTACGTCTGAACAATATTCCCTTCGCATGGCGTGCGAGACAACTTTGCATTGACAGCCTGCAGCTTTCTTTCTCGGTTATGCGGCAATGAATAACAGGGAGCATGCTGGAGTATCCATTGATGTCAGCACTAGATGTGTTCTTTTCTTTTTCATTCTTCTCCTTTACTGTCCATAAGTTACAGAAAAGAAACAAAAACCTCCCTAGACACATCTACACAAGCTTTGATAGCGGCGATGCTTACAAAACGTCCACGTCGTGTAGACATGATCGATACAAGGCAAACATAGCCGAATAGAACAACCATCCCTGCCTTGAATATCTCTAGTCTACCACCTCAAATCGCAGATTCGAAATCAGAAGGCTATCGACATTGTTTTCCACCAAGCTTCTTTGAACTTTCTCCAAGTTACTCATTATAAGGTGTGTTTAGTATTTGAGAGGAGATCACCGGCCATGGAAATGTAGTCTTCAGAGTCATCCCACACCATGGCTGGGTCCTGATGTTGGCCCATCAGCACAGACCTTGCTGTTTGCTAAAATGGTGATAATCATAGAACGTAGTCCTCTGGCCAATTTGGAATGTCTCGGTGGCTGTATTGAAATTTCAATGACTTGCGCGAGTCAGCGAAATGGTAGTGGTTTGGTCGTATACGACAAACATTATTAAATTGAATATCTGAGAATTACTTCCATGATATCGAGAGGTAGAGGTTAAAGTTTAGATTTAATATAATACCTATAACAATATTTAAAATCTTTCTTCAAAGGAAAAGCATGCTATTTGTTATTTCTTAGACTTTATTCATTATTAACTTAAGCTTTAAATCTTCACTAATTATAGTATAGTTTTCTATATATCACAACATTGAAGATTTAATATCATTAGCCTTCGAGCCTCGAGAATCTCATTTTTAATAATTCTAAGAAAGTCAATAATCCCAAAGATGTAAAACACGCTAAGCCTATTTTAAAATACTGCCATTGCCTGATTGTGAAACTTGCGGAGCATTAACCATTTGCAGGCTGCTTATGCCCAATGCATCTGGTTTGACAGTTACAGCCATTCTTCTTCCTAATGGTTGATGCATCCACATAGCACCATAGCAATATTCCCATGACAAATCACCAGTATTAAAGTACTGCCTCATTGTACAATTCGCGCTTATCATGGCTGCTTATGTTAAGAGCACGCACACCAAAAAGCCTGGCGATATCAACGTTCTTCTCCAGTTGCTGGAGGACCACCCTTTGACCGAGCAACGAAGAGGTGAGTTCGCTTTATTCGATCCACTGAGAGCCCACGCTCCAGTGGGCTTCAAATATCTCCACCGCTAATTGATGGTGAATCGCAGATGGGGTTGATCTACTTGACCAGCTCTTGCATCATACGCGTACTTCTCAAGACATCAGCCTTGAACCTCTTGTCACCCAACGTGGGTTACGCATACTTGGCCGCTACTCCTTTAGTGGCCCCGTACCGAAAAATTGAGAAATTGCTTTACGATGCCTTAACAACATACTAGTCCGTTCAATACCTGCACGGCACTTTTTGTTGATGGAAACTTCCCTAGAGAAGTCATGTTATTGATGCAGGTAGTGCCTCTTCAACATTTGCTTTTTTTGTCAGCTGAACTCAGGGTGGCTGTTATGTAGGATGGAAGTCCTGGTGAGGCCCTCGCCACACGCAGCATCCTCCTGCACTGTGTTGTTAGCACAAGCCTTGATTTAACAACATCCTTTATCAATGATGACCTCGCCCGAAACTATCAATAAGGTATGGAATGCGTCCGAATTGCGTAAAGAAGATATTGAAAGGCTTGTAACGTATTGCGTTTCGCAGATTCTACTAGTTTCACAATGAACGACCCTACATCACCAACCATCGCAACGCTCAAGCTACTTTCCACGCTGGCTGTTCGGTATGAGGCACATGCCCACCGCTTCCTCCCGTTTCTTAATCCAATACTGGACATGTTAAACCTCGTTGATACTTCTGCCTCACTGTTTCAGCCTCCTACCTCGGTCATTGTCTCTTGTCTAGCCTCTTTGCCTATCGATCAAAGCCCAACATTGCCCCCAGCCGCAGTTGGCAAGCTGGCAGATGCTCTTCAGTGGTCACCTCAGACTCCTCAGACACATGCCACCGAAAGACAGCTACTTCCCTTACTGATGGCTGTTCTTCATATCGCAGAATCTAGATCCTCTGCTGCGCGATCGAAACTCAGTGAATACATCCTTCCATCCGAGGAGGACAGGGTTCATCGCTTAGGCCAGGGAACTTCTCTCCCACATCGACTAATCAATCTCTCTTCGAAAACCATGGACCCTGAAACGCGGGAAATTATTTCTATGATATACTTCAATTTATCTAATAACAATCCTCCAACGTTTGTACAGCACATTGGGTCGGGAATGCTGCTGGGTTCCATTCTTCTAAAGGCATGCAGCTGTCACAAGAGGAAATCACTCAGCATCAAGGCGGGGAAGAAGAACCTCTTATTTACCATATTACCGGTCAGCTATATAAGAACTGCCAACCGATACGCCAAACATGACCGATGAAGAGAAAGAAAGGGAAGCTGAAAGGCTGTTCGTCTTGTTTGAGAGGTCTGCAACCAAACCGTCCACTTATTGCTCTTGCTTACTTATCAGCAGGTTGCGAGCCAACGGCTTAGTTTCTGTCGAGAACCCTATGACCCAATTCCAGAGTTCGGGCCGATTCGAGGAGCTTCCTGATGATGAATCTGAATAGGGGATGGCTCGGACGAGAGATGTGGTCCTGACTTTCGAGGCATTTATGCGAGATTGATGCTATTCACCCAGGGTATCGGAACATCTAATGTGTTTACCCTGGCAATCAGGTATCAGGAGGTGGCCCTTTATCTAAATGCTTTTAACCAAATGGTTCGCATTTCAGAGATTTTATTGGGTCGAGGATTTCCTTTGCTTTAGCGAGGTGGCCTTACTGCCCTTGTTTCTCGCCGATGTCTACGTTATAGCTAAGAACAGACCCGACGGTATCTATCCGGTATGCGCTTGCTCACTGCCCCGTGGCCATGATATCTATCTATTTAAAGACTAGCTTACCTTCACAAATCTTAGGTCTTGTAGTATTGGCTCACCAAATCAGTGTCACACTGGCAATTTAAATCCCCAATCTGGCTCAGGTTGAGATCCGCCAGACTCTGATTCTCGAGTTCCCCAATGGTCTCTTGGGGAATCCGGTACTATACCTGCAGGCTTAGCCCCTCCTGGATGCTATTGGTCAGCCGCGGTCGTGGTGATTTGTTTCTCCCGCTCAGTATCAATCAGTTGTCGGGCTTGTGTTGGCGACTAGATGACGCAGGCACAAATTCACAACCTATGGATATCCAGTCTTGGGTTAGATCATAGTTGTTACTATCTTGGGAGGACATTAGTGGGGAATACGGGAGTAGAGTAGATTGAGAGACTGGCGAGACCAACAATCTACAACCCGAGCCATAAGAGCTATGATTGGTCGGCGGGAAGATTTTGATTGTTTATCAAGTGTACAATTTTTCAGAGGCGTTACTCAGTCTAAGCGCAGTCGTAAGAGAATGACGAAGTGACGAGTTGACGAAAGAGCCCTAAATCACAAAGGAAAACATTGTTCTATCATGCGTTATACGCTTCGCCCAATCAAGCATTTGCCATCGCCATTCGGCTTGAACGCAATGCATTCCACACTTTGAGCACACTCGTCCGCCGAACCTGGACATTTTCCGATGCCCGGGGCTTCTCTGGTGCAGCTTTTGGAACTTTCAAACCAGTGCTTCGTAGATCACGAAAGTTGAACGTGCTCATGCGTAGTGCAGGCAGCTTGTCTTCAACAGGTGGTGGCTCCACGGCAACATCGACGCCCGTCGTGTGCGTAATCATTGGTTCGTCTGCAGCAGCAGCCGAAGACACATCGGAAGAGCCCCAGAGAGCAGGTGGGACAGGTTGTTCCAGCGGCCGGGCGGTGAGTTGCACGTCCTCGCCTTGCGTTGGCGTCAACGTGATGCTCAAGTGGGACTTTGTGATGGGTGAAAGTAACTGCATCGGCCGCGCGTATAAGTCCTTGCGCGATATTGTGCTAACATTACATGAAAGCATGGGAACGCGCGTCTGTAATGAAAATGCCAAACATCCGCGAAGATGAAGAACGTCTTCTTTTTTGTCTTTCGCTGGAGCATCAGCCTTTGATATCCCGCCTTTGGTCACTGTAAACACATGCAGCGGAACCGCCCCGTCCTGCTCCGCCGCGCAATCTGGCGCAATGTTCCTAATGACCCGCGAAAACTCGACCCACGACAGCGGCATCGGCGCCGCAGACGGCGGGCCAAAGACCACGTGCACGTGGAAAATTCACAGGCTGAGCCACGCCTCACCCGACACTGGCGGTCCGCGCAGCAGCAGCCGTGCCGAGAACTCGAGCGGGCCGACGGGCACGGTGACAAAGAGGAGCGGGATGCGGGCGCTAGCGTACAGCGTGATGCCTACGTCGACCTCGAAGTGGAAGGGGTGGAAGTGGATGAAGAAATACGCCCACGCGCTGAAGAGTACCTTTACCCAACCCTTATCGAGGACAACGTCAAGCCGGCCGCCGCCCATGGCTGCCTGGGGCGTAAGTGCGAAGAAAGCCTCACCCGAGATCCGGAGGGATGAGTCGAAGACCCAGGATATCCCTACCCGCGCGCCGGCCTTGGGATAGTGCGCTAGGGGCTTGTAGTTGGGATGTAAGCCGCCGACGGCTACGCAAAAGTCTCCTGCGTGAGGCGAGGACCCGAAGAAAAGTGCGAGCATGAACGATCCTGTCAAGTGGCAGTCCTTGCTGAGGATGAAGGAGTGGGGGGTCAGCGCGCCGTCTACCACGGCGGTGCCGTGTAAGGGATCGACCTCCGCTTTGAGGACGATGTCGAGGACGAGAAGAGCTGGCGCGTTGGATCCGGGCTTGCTCTTGGGAAACTTGGCAGTAGCGTGAGCCAGCAACGCAAACTTGGGCTCATCAGACAATGTCAGAGCAACCAAAACTTGCGCGTCGACGAGCTGGATGCGCGGAGCCCAACTCCGGCCACGAGCCACATCTCTCCGTCGGCTTGCGTGATCCACTCCGGGCCCCCGCCGGCTTGCCCCCCGCCTCGAAGCTGAATAAGTCGGTCGTCAAGTGACGAGCCGTCACCATCTTTGTCGTTCATCTCAATGAAAGGGAATGTAGGAATCTGCACGGCTTCCGGCAGAGCTAGACGTAGGTTATATCCGAAAGCACCCGAGAGACCGACGATATCGGCAGCCCCGATAGAGAGGATTGGACCTTGTATTGATGCAAAAACAAAGACTGATTTGACGTGGTCAGGCGTCTTGCTCTGCATATACATACCTTCCGCCTTCGCGCCCCACGCCGCCATCGCAACAGCCACGGCGCCCGAAGCCTTCCGAGTCTTTGGAGTCAAACTTGGCAAACATGCCTGCGATCTGCAGCGGGGGCTTTTCAAAGGCCAGAGCCATGCCTTGCACGCTGACGTCAGGGATGAGACTGCGCAGATTGTCGGGGTGGGTAATTTCGCCCATATTAAGGGTGAATGTGAGCCCAACGAGGGCAAAAGATGCCGGCCCAAGACGCACCGAGGCATCAAGTGAGAGCTGTATATCATTGTATGACGGTCCCACGACACCAAGGCCGATGCTGCGGACTGAGAGAGCGCCGAATGACCGCGACATTAGTGCCACAGTCCGTACCGGGGCTACTTCTGCCTCGTTCGCGGCTCCACTCTCAGTCGTACCTGGTGCAGCGAGAGGGATCTTGGGTGTGGGAGAAGTGCACTTGGTTCAGGTGGCTGAGAGTGCGAGTTGTCAACAGGGAGATTCTATTCATGATGCAGTGCCCGCAGGTCCGTGGTCAGAGAAATGGCTTCTGCCGCAGCCACCCTGTGCCACATCCTTGCGCGCGACCTTGGTCGTGGAAGATGGCACGCTAATTGCAGAACCAGCTCTTTTGTCGCCTCGTTCAAACATTGTACCGCTAAGGTTCCACTTGAAGACCGAGATGCAGACCCGAACCGTTGACACATCGAGCCGCGGGAAAAGAGAGGCTTTCGACAAGACACTTGAAGATATGTTGAAGCTGAGTGGCGCTACACCAGGCGACGCGTCCATCTGCGTATCCCAGGAGATCCATTACGACCATCCGCGAGTCAAAGGCGAATATTCGAATCCGTTGACGAGGATACGTTATCTCCCACGACTATGGAGGCCGAGCGGAGTCCGACTGACAGCGCCGCCCATTCCAGGACCGTCTTCGGGAAGGTTCACAAGCCTCATTATGCCCGTTGTCAGGTCTTCTTCGCATGTCTCAGCTGTTGCGAACTCAGTCTGGTTTCGGCACGGCGAATCACTCATACGCCTCTACGCTAACCCGTCCGAAGCCGTACTGACAATGTTCGAGAACCCCCTGCCAGGGGCGGCCCAAGACATGGCCGGTTCCATGGTCGTTAGCTATCCGTCGCCTAAAGGACCACTGAGCTTGTTCTGGATTGCACGCGACGGCCATGTGCAGCGTAGCCTCTTCGACTCGACGAATGACTGGAACACACAGGTATGCGCTACTGGTGGCCTTGCGTCCATCAACGCCGGTGGGAGTATCCAGTTGGGCGTAGAATCCGACTTGACCCACATCTGGTTCGTCGATGTTCAGGGCGAGATCAAGCATCTCAAGATGCTGTCCGATTTGCAGATTTGCGAAGCAGTATCAGCCAGTTGGCCTCAACGGAGAGTTCGCAACAGCGATCCGATCTGCATGGCATTCGATCCAAACGAAAACGCGGTTTACTGGGTATCCAGGGCTCCAAGGCATTCAACAAGTGCAGAGCCTGGCATCGTGCGGACCGTGCATGAAGAGTCGCGCTCGGCGCCTGTAAACGGCACCTCGACGAGCTCACTAGTTCTTTCAAATAAGAATGAGCAAGGTTTAGAGAAGAGGTATCGTGCATTCAAAAACCTTGTTGTTCAACCGTTCCGCGTATCACAACATCAGCGCTTCGTCCTCTGGCTCGACGACGGCGTACACGCGCTACACAACAACACCGAAGACTCGTGCTTCCAGATCGCGCCGGGGCACATGGTCCACGAGCGCTCCGGCCTTGCCGTGGCGGCCAACGAAACAGGCGACGTAATACTGGCCGTGTGGGTTGCGCCGAGCGGGAGACTGATGGGCTCGGTGTGGCGGTGTCTCAGACTGGACTGGGTCGATAACAGCCACTTCCAGGCCTGGACGGTGGCCACCCTGGGTCAAGATTTGTACGCGGA
This sequence comes from Paramyrothecium roridum, assembly GCA_003012165.1. NCBI lineage: Eukaryota > Fungi > Ascomycota > Sordariomycetes > Hypocreales > Stachybotryaceae > Paramyrothecium > Paramyrothecium roridum. The sequence continues at coordinate 21,992 of PXOD01000673.1, forward strand.
CCTAGACGTGGGTAGAGCCGATCTGAGCGTGGCATTATCATCGTGTGGACCGAATACCTTGATTGTGTATTGGTTTGGACGAGAAGGGCTACAGTATTATCCGGTCGATTTATCTTGAGTACATACTAGGCTTTGCAAATGAGAAAATTGTGAAGACCATCGGAGAAGAGAGCGTCTATTGCCTCCATCTCCAGACGGCTAGGTAGAACTTCTGATGGTGGGAAATTCTTAACTCAACTCGACTGCCCCAGCTCCTCAGGGTCGTAGTACCGTATTTGCGAACTCACCAAAACCTCTTCATTAACTCTTTCGTCTTTTTGAGCTACTGTATTTAAATGGTGGGAATAAGTTTGTCACGCTAGACTAAAGTCAAAACTTTTCGTTCCAGCACAGAATCAACTAATTTATTGGTTTTCAATAGATTGCCAACCACATGAATACACTCTAGTGGTATTGTATTGGTAAGATTTGATTCGCCTACAATCGTAAACTTCTTTATTGCATCCGCCTACGACTTGGATACTAGGCAAGACTATATAAAAACAGTTATGTAATCTTAATATATAAAGCATTAGACTCAAATGCTGCGCAATTAAGTTGAGTGATGCATTTGCTTCCAGCCTGAGAACTTTCTTCGCTTTGTCTGGAAATTCTCTTCTCCTTTCGAATCAATTTCATCACTGGCTCTTTTGCTTTGTCTTCGCTTTTTTGTTCGTCTTCTTGGTCCACCGGTCTACTCCACGTTTGTTGATCATAGCTGCGCCCTTTTTCCTGTGATTCCACAATGTGTACAAGAGCAACTGAACCGGAAGTTGCCTGTCTAAGCGAGAATGAATTGCAAAAAATGTCTGCTGAAGCTGTCCTTGGTCAGACTCTCCGTCAAGGCTGTGTTCTGTCTATCTTATCGTCATACAGAGACTCCGCTCGCAACATTCATCTCGTACAAATCGGGGAGGGCCTGCAAGGCAGCGTCTTTGAGCAAGCTGAGGAGCCCGGAGTCCTGAAAAAAGAGGCTCCAAAGATTTATCAGCGGCAATCGAACCTTCTCAAGGAGTTTAGTGGACATTCTTCCATCTCAAGGACCTTCGGGCAGTATGAGAGCTGGGTACATAGCGGTGTACTCGTGCCACATGTATACGATTTTTTTGAGGTCGACAGTATTTCCTGGGCAAGTCACTTATTAAGATTGCCTCCACAGTATCAAGTTCCAACTTCTGCCTTTAGCATGGACCGAATACTGCCTTTGCCGAAAATTGTAAGGCGGGCGTTGATCGCACACTTCTATCCATGGAAAACGGAGAACGCACACCTGAAGCGGAATATCATCGAACAAATTCTGTCCAAAACACCAAACAAACATTGTCTAGTCCGGCCGTACCTTGGCAAAGCAATGCAATCGTACGACGATGAGGCCTTCTCACTTAGGAACTTCCCTATTGCTCTAGATGCACTTAATGCTCTCGAAATAGACGTTGCAAACATAGCAAGAGCCATGGGGAAAGCCTATGCGGTCTTACAATGGGGAGCCGGAGCCAACGCGGACGATGTTGAGTTTGTTCTTGGCACCACGCTTGGAAGCACCGGTCAGCTGCAAAATAGAGCAGTGCATCTATGGCTCCTCGATTTCGGACAATGCGAGTTTGTGGACGTAGAGGCCAAGAATCGTGGCATTTACCAATGGTTCCATGGAGCTTTGGTCACAGGGGATAACCAGTGGTTCATTCCTCATTGCAAGAGAGACAAGGTTCTCTTCAAGGAGTTTCGTGATGGCTACATTGAGGCGGGAAATATTATTTTGGTGGCACGAGGGTTGGCTGACCGGTTCAACATGGAAGAGTTCATGGATGGGTACGAAGACTACGCAGAAGATTTCTTGGTTGCATCTTAGCTGATCCAATGGACTGGAAACATACGCGTTTCCTGTTCTTCGCTCATTCTGCGCGTGTGATGCGATGCTGCAGATCGGGCGGGTTTACGGCTCATTGACGCTGTCGAAACAAGGATTGAATGACAAGGCCAAAACAGGAATTTGAGGATGTAAAATGCAGTAAACATTACACAACACGAAGAAATGCCAACCAATCTCAACTATGTCATCTTGCATTTGTTCTGTTCGCGTTGCTCGACGAGGCAGCGCCTGATGTCAGGCCACAGGGGAGGTTGGTTGGGTAGCAGTGCTTCGGGTGAGAATTATGGACTTGGCATGAGTGAGACATTTGTAGTTGGCTCATCAGGATGGAGAAATTAAAATAGGCAAATATGACAACGCCCAAAACAGCGCATGATTTCTGATATGACTCGAGGAATCTGCAATCATTTCTCGAAGACGCCTAGGACAATGAGGGCGGTGCCGAGCGCTACAGGGTAAGCTCGTGGGAGGCCGCGCGCCCGTGACGTGTCTTTTGGGCTCGCCACACTATAGCGTTGGATGGTGGCTGCGAATAAATAGCCTCACTGAAGCATTGGATGCTGGTGCAGCTGATGGTTGGTGGCGGCGCCGGTTTGCTTTTAAGCTCTGGGGGGACTTGATTGTGCATTTCGGAGGCTCAGGCCGCGGCAACTCAACCAAAGGCGAGCTCCGTGCGCGCACACCAAACCCGGCCCAGCCCAGTGCGTTGCATGTTGCTGCAATGCGATCGGAGGCCCATCTGGGGCACACGCAAGCCCTTTGGGGGCTGGGGAATAGACACCCAAGGTACTCCGTACCAGGAGCGCGCCAAGGGGGGGACGAGATGTGATGACCAGTTGAAGCGGCCAAGTCGGCAGCCCCATCTGGCGATAGCGTGTCACGGCAGTCGATCTACCTGGGCTGGCACACCCAATCCCAAGGGCTGCTCCAGCTCATCCTGCAGAGGCGCCCGACACAGGGAGCCAATCGGGTGGCCCAGAAAGGGGCAGCGCCTGTGATGGGCTCGTTTCGACGAGGGAGTTTAGCGGGCTTTTGCCTGCAAACAGGTTGGACAGGACGGATGGTCTGTGTCGCTTGGATTTCAACCATTTGCTACCCAGTTTGGGCTGCGTCTTTAAGGGCCATAAGAAGCAACGGGACCAGCAGCTTGCATGGCTCATCCAACCTCGCCTTTACCGACATCTTTCTGGCTCTGTTCTGTTCCTGTGCCTGTCTGCCTCTGCACTGCACTCTACTTCTCCACAGCTTCTTCGCTCAGGTCCACTGTCGACATTAGCCGCTCGTGACCGCCCCAAGGAACCGATTCCAGACCAGAAGGGGTTCAGCAGCACTAGGGTCCTGAAAGTCTGGAACTTGGGCTTTAGCGAGGCAGTTAGCCACGACCTTGTGGAGCACGGCAACAGGGGAATTCCCTTGTTAGTTTCGCCTGTTAGCGCAGCTCGCTGGGCAGTTCAAGGGACTTGACAGCCAGAACGACCCGGGAGATCTTCACCGACAGACGAGAGGTGCCATATTTAGTGGAGGGACTTGGTGGGGAGAGTCTGATCTGAGTGGCTGTTTGCTTGGTCCCAGCGTCCGCAACGGCCTCGGCGTCCAGCCTCCTCTCCTGCGGGTTATCTGTGCGACGATTGCACTTGATTCAGTCTCTCACCGATAAAGAAGCTGCTCCTCGACCTTGAATACATATCACTTCCGACGAGGAACAACAGCGCCTGCCACGGGCGCTTTGCCCTCATACCACTGCCCAACATGCCTCTCGAACAAACAATCACAATCATTAACAATTCGGGGAAGATCATCAGTACAGTGCGTTGAGTCTGCTCCCCATTCACCGCCAATCCTCAAACATGCCGCGCGGGCACTACAACATCGCTTTCGGGAAAACGGCTTGCTAACGAGTTTGTTAGGGAAAGCAACTGGTGTCTCTGTTCAAGGAAGCAAAAGCTTCATACGAGGAAAAGAAGGCTCAGCTCAAGCCGGAACCGCGACCCCTCCAGCGCGCGCAGACTTTCGATCACAGCCAGACCACCCCACGGCGCATAAGTTACGACGACTACTACCAAGACGATGGAAACCCCAATTACTACTACGATGATGGGCATAGCGAGGCCAGCTCCCGGAGGAGTCATAACTCCCGCGCATCGCGTCCCAGAAGCCATCGCGATATTGCGCATCGGCCCCGCCCAGCGCTCACTGAGTCCAATCTCAAAACCCTGAGCGAGGTTTCAAGTGTCACACCCAGCAGAGCCCCGCCGCCTCCCCCGGCGGCATATCGCAGCCCCTATGCTGAGACTTTGCCGAGGGACATGGCCCTCTCCAAAATGGACCTCAACCATGAGGACATTCGCGGCCTAGGACATCTTGACCGGCGGCATAGCTTTGAGGTGCCCCGAGCCTACCCCGAATCGCAATATAGCGCCGAACCTGGCCGCCCACCCAAGGAAATCGACATGGACCTTGCATACGGCAACATCCCACCGGATCTAGCCTCTCGTTGGGACTTGGACCCGGTGTATCAGGAGCGCTCCAAGGCGGACAAGGCGCGCGCTCTTGTGCGCCGTGTCGAGGGTCTCCTTACCGAGGCCAATTGCGTCCAGCATTCCGCCGGCGCCATCATTAAAAACCTCCAAGAGAAGCCCGACTCTGCGGCCGCCGTCGCGTTGACGTTGGCGGAGCTTTCGACAGCCGTTTCCAAAGTCTCACCGGCTGTCCTTGGTCTCCTCAAAGGAGGGTCGCCAGCTGTCTTCGGGCTGCTCGCGTCCCCTCACTTCCTTGTCGGTACAACCATTGCGGTGGGTGTAACTGCAGTCATGTTTGGTGGATGGAAAATTGTCAAGAAGGTGAACGAGGCCAAAGCTGCCCGCGAAGCGCTGGCTTTAGAAGGGGTGCCAATGGATCGTCCTGCACCACTGCGTACGCAGACCGAGGTCAGTGCCGGATTCGACGAGGCCTTTGTTCTCGAAGAAGAGCTCAGCACCATCGAGACGTGGAGACGTGGCATTCAGCCAACTGGCGCAGACGATGAAAGCGCCGACTACGAGCTCATCACCCCCGAAGCTGGGCGCGCACTCTACGGCAAGGACGACTTCGACCTCAAGTCACGTAGGAGCGTCAAGACGACAAAGACGTCCAAGACGACCAAGACGCACAAGAGCAGCAAGAGCAAACGCGAGGACAAAGCACCCTCGGAGCACGGAAGCAGCAGTAGACGCGGACCCGCGAGCGAAGCCGGCAGCGAGCGCAGCAGGAAATCGTCCTCCTCCCGCAGGCGAGAGACCAAGACCATTGAGGACGGTCGCAGCCGTCGGGGTGATGATGAGATAGACATGGTGATTCGCCCGCGAGCGCAAAGGCAGAGCAGCAACATGCTCAAGGCCATTTTCAAGAACAAGAAAGAGAAGGAGAGAAGCAACGACTTGGTCCTCGCTTGATCTCTTCTTGTGACAACAAATACCGCGGAAGGGCATTTGGCTCTTCAAGGATGTAATACTGGTCATTCTACATTTTTTCCCCTACTTTATTTCTTTCTTTCGCTCGAAAGGGCATTATACCTTGTTGCTATTTACGAATAGAGAAATCCTCAGATCAGAACTACGAGTATGACGGGCATTGAAGCCAGACAGATGACGCATGAATGGGAGGACATGGTGTTGGTGGCATTTCCTGCTTTTATTTTCTTTCGTGTCATTCACTACCGCTAGATTCACCAGATGCCAAGGCAGCATTGCGACGAGGATATGATAGTCAATACACTCGATGAGCGAGGACAAAATCTCACTTCATGCATCATCTAAGCTCTTTAAAACAATTCTCGCATCGATGACATGCATGGTGTCTTTCCAACAGCAAGTAGCAAGGCTTAGACAGCATCTTGAGCGGAATCTGATACCGAGCAATTGCAGCACAACGACGTATCGCTCCATGCACGTTATGACTTGAAGTGACTGCTCACCTTTAACACTCCCATGACCTTGGCTTGCCGCAGTCGGTGAAATTGATGCCCAAGAGACAGGTGCCGGCAGACTGAACTCTCCCGCGCATCTTTTTTTTCGCATGACGTTCTTAGCGTGCACACGTCTCCTTGGCTGTATACAAGCGGAGCATCTTCCAACCAACACCTGCACCACCACAGGAAAAAAAGAATAAGGCGATACGGCAAACAAAAAGAGAGGACATGATCCATACAGACGATCTTGGACAAACGGGGAATCGAACCCCGGACCACTCCCATAGAGGAATCGGAACAATCACTTGCTCCTACTCATGCTAAGGGAGTATTATACCACTAAACCATTCGCCCTAAGAACAGGATCTGGACAAACGGGGAATCGAACCCCGGACCACTCCCAGTAGAGTCTCCGGTTGAGCTTGTGATGGACAAGCTCGGATGGATCATGCTAAGGGAGTATTATACCACTAAACCATTCGCCCTGATTGGTGATGTTCGGCGGACGCAGCACGACTCATATTCCTCGTGGCCTCTGGAACAGATTCTATTCTGGATATCGGGGCAGAGTCGAAGCTCTTACAATCGCCATAAGTCAGGGCTTGCAATTATTATGAGTCAGGGCCTACTACAAGTCTACGATGCTATCCGCGGTGACAGGCGGAACCGTGACAACCTTGGTCTCCTTCATGCACCCGCCCCTGTAGGCATACGTGAATGTCCAGCCGCTTCCCGCCCCGCCGTGCTCGCCCTTGGTGTTGACGACGACGAGGCCGCTCGCCATGTCCGGGTACTTGCGGAGCATGCGGCGCACCGCGTCCTCGGCGGCCTCGGTGGGCGTCATACCGCGGCGCAGGTTCTCGACCGCCTGGTAGCAGGGCAGGAAGCGCATCATGACATCGCCGTCGCCCGTGGCGCCGCACGCGCCCACGTCGCCGTCGACGTAGGAGCCGCTACCGGTGATGGGCCCGTCGCCCACGCGGCCGGGGACCTTGTGCGAGGCGCCGTTGGTGGTCGTGCCCGCGGCCATGGTGCCGTCGCGCTCGATTGCCAGCAGGGAGATGGTGTCGTGGGACGCCTGGTGGCGCGACTCGCCGAGCCCCGTGTCCTCCAGAGGCGTGTAGGGCCCGCACGAGGTGGACGGGTCGGGCGTCACGCCGAGGCGGTAGTTTGGCTGGCAGCCTCCCTGCCTCCAGGCCTGGCAACGCTCGCCGGAGGCCTCGGTGGTGAGGTTCTCCTGGGGGAAGCCGCTCTGCACGGCGAACTGGGTCGCCAGGTCACCCGCCAGCAGCGTATGGCTTGTGTGTTCCAGGACGTGCCGGGCAACACCAATGGCATTTTTGATGCGTCTCAGGGCAGCCACAGCGCCGGACTTCATGGTGGTGCCGTCCATGATCATGGCGTCAAGGGTGGTCTCGCAGTTCTCGTCGGGCGAGCCACCAAAGCCCACGCTGCCGTCGCACTGGTTGCGCTCGCACGTGGTGCAGCCAATCTCGACTGCGTCCAGCGCCGATGCATTGCCCTTGAGGAGCGCCAGGAAGGCCGCGTCTGTCGCCGCTGTGAAGGCGCCGCCCCAGGTGTTGATGGCGATGGGCAGGCCGGGCGAGGGGGCGGCGAGAACCGGCAAGGCGGCTATCGCGAGATTGACCAATAGCCGACAAGAAGGCGCCATGGCTGTGGATCAAACTACTTCCTAGTGCAGTGTCGCTTGATACGATAGAGACATCGAATTGACCGTCGCTGGGCGCGCCTTGCTGTTGTTATAGAGTGCCTGGAGCAGCAGATAAGACCAAGAGTGGGAGTCGAGGCGGGGTTGAGCGAGCCGGGTACAAAGAAGCTAAATTGAGACACCTTCCTATCGGAGGCTGGGCACCTGCAAGCGGGCGATAAACAACAAAACTAACAATCCTACAGCTCCTGTTAACATGTCAAGATGATAGTGTTTATTCAAGGTTTACGCAAAGGCCAAGCAAGTTTCGGATTGTGTTTGCACCGAGGAGCCGCGAGTCGGGGCCACTTCTTGAAGCGCGAAAGTCCGCAACCGCGGTTGACGCAGACCCCATCTCCTGGGGCCGAGAGTGTTGCGAATGGAGTAAGCCGTATGCGGAGGGAGATCGGCAGAGCGGACGACGAACCGATCCATCAAATGGCGATGACGCATACATCAAGCGACTCCATACGAGAAAGGGCATGGGTTTAGGCGAAAGGCCTCGGAAAAGAATGGCACGATGGAACCATGTCAAGTAGCCACAACGAAGAGCAGTGAGTTAACCGTTACATCAATTGATTTCCTTCACTTGAATTCAGATCGTCGGCTTTTTCAGCCCTTGTTCGACAAAGCGGGAGATGTGCTACTTTCCCATTTTTCGACTCGCCAAAACTCATCATTAAAACAAAATGTCCACCGCCACTCGAAGGTGGCCGCGCCAAATGTTCTCAGAGACATGCTGCCCTAATCGAACTTATCCCTGGTCGGTGACAAATCACCGGAACTACTCGAGTCTTCCTGCAGGTTGAGCTCTGCCGAAGCTTCTATCAACCGGTCGAACCTTTGCTTCTCCGGATCGTCGGTGACGCTGTTTATGTTGATCGGCCAGCTGGAGCGAATCTGCCCCGCCACAAGTGCCTTCCTCTCCTCCTCCAGTTCACTGTCGAATATCTGCAGCAAGGGTCGGGCATCCGCAGGAGACATGTTCGCCCGCATCACGGTGAAGACCGCTTCGGCAATGTATATATTGAGCCCTTGTTCCCGCAAGCCCTTCAGGCAGAGCAACACCGTCGAAAGGACTGCGTTGCGCTGGCCTGGGTCGCGGTATAAATCGGGCTTGTACAGATCTTTGATGGAATTGAACCCCTGAACGGTGAGCCACTGGACCAGCAGTGAGTCCCATTGCTCGAAACCGTGGCGCAAGTAATACAGCCGTACAAGCAGCTCGAGACAGGTCTTGCAATGGTTCACGATACCCTCTGCGTTGAGCCTCAACGGCTCGCTGGGAATTTTCCGAAGTGAAGAGGGCGCCTCGAGTAAAGGCTCGAACAGGCACATCAAGACATTATAGTAGTGCATACTGTTGCATGGAATGTTAAACAAGCATTTAACTGGTGGTAGTCTCCACTTACTGAATCTTGAGGTGGCTAGGTAGCACGGCACATTGAGCTGAAAGAGGAGGCGGCAAGTTGACATACCAATCAAGGAATCTGCTCCGGAAGCCCAGGGTCTCTTCAAGTGACAGAGGTGGCCTACGGAGTGGAACATCACTAAACAGCCGCACGGAGATGTCGTTCATAATAACTCGAAACTCGGATATCGCCTTCGTGGTGCAACCATGGTGGAAGGATACAAGATCATCAGAGCCGGGGTACTTGCAGTACAGCTCCCCATAACTCGACCGAGCGTCTTTGTAGTCCGGCAGGGGCTCCTTCGGCGGTACTGCCAGGAGCGGCGCCCGGTAGAAATGGAATCGAAGTGGGCTTGAGACATTTATAAACTTCCAGCCGGGATGCACTAGGTGATAACAAAAGCATGGACGTACCTCTGTAGATTGAAAATGCTCCAAGCAGTGACGGCATATACCTTTCTTCGATTTTTATTCTTTACGTGGTTGAGCGATTCGAAAATACCCATGTCTCTCGCCATAGCAATCGTCTGTATCAGATACGCGTCGCCCACCTTGTCCATGCCGTTCGCGTTCACGATGCTGCAGAGGATGCCCCCGGCCTGCACCGTGGTGATCTTGCTCCTCCCACACTCGAGCTCCCAGAGCCGCTTCGTCTCGGCCAGGAACTGGTAGCCCATCGAGTGCGGCTCCCAAAAGTCGGCCCGGTTGCTCATCCCGGCGTAGCCATGCTATCGGTTTCTCGTGTGAGCATGCTTTGACGGAAATTTTCGCTAAAAGAGCAGCGGCGTGTGGGACATACGCAAGCCGAGGCCAACACGGCGTTGACCATAAGAGACGAGCAGAATCGATCGCTGCCGGATGCCATGTCTCTGAGGAAAAAGTCTTTGTGGAAGAAGGAGCTAAACGGGAACTCGAATAGGAAGAACGTCTCCAATAGACGCCTTAGCAGGTTGTCGTTGGAGGACACGCGTGTCCAGTCTGACGGCTTGACTCGCTCGACCAAGGGCTCTGCCAGTCGGCAGGCGTGGTATGGGATACGGTAAATACGTTCCCAGCTAGGGCTGCTTGCCTGCGGGCTTCCTCCCGGGAATGGCTTCTTCTTCACCAGTGTCATGGCCGTATGTTCGTAGAGCTTCGAGGTCACGTAGGGGTTGCTCTCCATCTCGAGGAAGGACGGCATGTTGACTAGGAAGGGGAACTCATAGCAAAACTCGGTGGGAGGCGCTACGGCAAGCTGAATTAGCAAATCACTCTCCTTGATCCTGTTGAGCAGAGCTTCCGGGTCGATGCCCGACCGGATCTGTTGCAGGATTCCCTGGGCGTCATTCTCGGGCTTGGAACGGAGCGTGTGGTACAACTCGGTGAGGGCGTCGAGCCTCGTGCTGAGTTCATTGTGCTTGCGCTTCAGGGCCTGGGAGTGCGTCTCGGCCCCGAGCGCCCCGTACACGCAGTGCGTGTCGTGTCGTTGACAGAGGAAACACGTCGGGCGCGCCGCGTCGCACTGTCTCTAGAACGTTAGCCCCGACTTTTGATTAGTCTGTTTTTTGTCAAAGCGGCCGGGGTAACCTTTGATTTGCGCTTCCGGCAGGGTTCACAGGCAACCGTGACAGAGCGTCTTTTGGAGGAGCTGCTGTCTCGCCGAGAGGGCGGAGCCGGGGACAAAGCTGTGCCTGAGGGCGCCGACATTGGTTGTGGAGTTCCTTTCTTGTTAGTATATGTCTAAAATGGATCTCACGGCCGCAGCCAGCTGCGCTGAAGGGATTTTGGAACGATTTGGCCTTGTGAGACGTAATTATTCCGTCATATACACAATGGGAGCTGTGTCCACCCCGGCGCGGGCCTCGGCGCAGGTCGAGGTGCATATGTCAAACTACCCGAGCGATATGACGATATCTTCATCCGCGCCAGCCAACGAAATTGCTTGGATCGGAGCGGGCAAATGAGGCTCTGGTCGCAAACTCCACCGCTCAGAAATATTGCAGTCTAGTCTATTAAAATTTCCGGAGCTACCGCGCGTACTTCGCATTTAACCGATGCTTCGGTTCCCACACCGGTGTCACTCCCGAGCAGTTATTCGGTACGCCCCAAATCAGTAGGGAACAAATTTTGCTTTTCCCCCCCCTCTGCTCTCACCCGGCGGCCTGAGACCCTGCAGGAAACAGCTCATCTTGCCGGCTGGCTATTGGTCAGGATCTTTCGACTGTGTTGCGGTCTGAAGCGAGATCCGCTTACACCATTCACGGCACAGGGCCTAGGCCTCAGCTTCGATGACCCCTGTCCGGAGCCAGGGTAGCAATTGCGCATACATGACGCCGGTTTCGAGCCACAATCCATGGCCACGAGTACACGATCTGCACGGTGCCCGTCAAAGAGGAATTAAAGAAGCAACGACGAGCCAGATCGTGGCAGGACCTCACTGGCGTAGGGCGGTTACCGGCAGCCACAACGCATGTGCTCCTGGAGGGGTTGCGCAACGCATGTACGCGATAGCCGCCACGGCCCACCAATCATCATTAGGCTCGGAGCAAAGCTCCGAAGGGAGCTCAGGAATTTCAAAATGGCGCCCACGGCCAGGCCAGACCAACCTCCTTGTGCACAACAAGAAACCATTGCCTCGCATCTGCAGTTGCCTCTCGACGCGTTGGGTAGCGACAAATACGAGGGGACGTTACATAAGCTGCGAATTCTCAAGCATCGCCGTTCCGGGAGCTTTTACTCTTTTGGGGCACCGCATAACAAGTTTTGGCAATACCAAGCGAGCTGCTGACCGGTTGAGGAGAACCTGGACGCGGGCCGTGGACCTTTGGACCGTGGACCATGGACTGTCCCCGCCTTGCCCTGCCCTACCCTCGGAGATGAAACAGCCGAGGTGGGAGAGAGGGCGTTACCTGGCACTGACAATGTTCGGAGTAAAATTTCTGCTTCTCTGCCACCCAAGAAGAAATCCGAAATCGGTACATTTTTGACGTTTACGCATCAGACAAAGACGATCGGGCCATCGTTGCCCATTCCAGCCTGGCCCTGGTCAACTCTCGCCTCCTTGCTCTTGTCGTCCAAGTTTTTGGTGTGGATGTTGCGCCGAAAGAGGGTGATATTCATCTGATCAAACTCGATAATGACAAGAAAGTCGGAAGAGGCCCTTCAAGGGCGCGCTGTGTGCCCTGCGCTCGTCTGAACTTGGCAGTCTCACCAAGCCCATCAATGGCGATTCACCGGGCCAAGTCAAAAGATGTGCCTCGTGTCCACTGATCAACACAACAGATTCTTCCAGAGATGCCATTTTCAAATTCGGCCAATTCCCGATGTTACGAGATTCATAAACTGCCGCTCCTCCGTCGAAAATATGCTCATTTGCCACGTTGAAAACCGTCTGTTTCAGACGGCGGCTCTCAGACAGCCACCTAGTGAAGCCTTGGCGCTCCCTCAGATGGGTGGCCATCTCGGGTTGTGCACCCAGGCCGCGTGCAGGACGCCCACGCAGTGGCGCCGAAATACCATAGTCTCGCGTTGTAGCATTCGTCACAGACAAATTACCAAAGTTTCCTTGAGCTTGAAGTCAGCTTGCTGATCCTATTGCGCTACACAAACTTGTTTCTGCTCGTCCTTCCTGAGGGGTTGCTCTCAGTCAGCAAGATGTCGGTGTCACTGCGGTGCAGAACCTTCGCCGGAACAGGCGGGACAACAAAGCTGTCTAGGGCGTTCAGGAGTATTTAATTTGTGGAAATGTCCGCGTCATTCCCTGCAAATGGCCTTCCCAGCTTGCCATACAGCTGCCGGTTCTCTTTGTTCCCTGTTGACGTTCCCAAATGTAAAGACCTAGTATCCAGAAAGCTCGAATGGCAGCCGAAGACCGACAGGGTTTTGAACATGAAATATCCCATAGACTTATTCAGATAGTGGTATCATGAAATATCCACCGTCGTCGGATCCCTGCTAAACGTTCTATTTTAGAAACAGCTAAGACGAAGGGCACCGACCACGCGGGAACTAAGCAGCGTCCCAGCGACAAGTCGGAACCTTTTATTAGTGTAATCAATACATTATACCGAACCATACCACACTAGGTTCATCCAGGATCTGGCCCCTTACTTTAATCTACACATGGGTTGGTTCCCGTCCTCGCATTTGGAGTTGGACTAGTGCCGTCGACCTGACAAAGTACATGCAGCTCATGAATAGCCATCCATTAGCCCAACGATGCCCAGTGAGTACAAGGGCGCGGCAGAGTCATGTGTAACTATTAACAAGGTACAGACACCCCCTTCTGGGCCCTTGATGCCGTTGCGATGATTGTAAGCAAGCAAGATTAATGGATCATGGGTATTTTGACCTGGATTACCCACAAATCGATTGTTTCTGCGCCCCAATGACGAAATTGTGTATCGGAGGCTATTCCGTGATGGCCTGTTTGGCACCCCATATGCGGGATTGGTATTCCGATCTAGTCGGGGATGATTGCTGATCGGCATCGCCCGATCATTACCGGTAACAACACAATACCAATCTCACTTGCCGAGCAGTCAAACAGAGTGGGACTCGGCTGAAGCCCCTGCATTGTGGCGCAGCCTCAACCCCTATTTGACTCCTCTTTCCCCTCACACGAACTCGTCTCTTCTCATAAACGTTGCTCCTCTCCTCTCCCGTCTCTTACCGTGCCGTGAACGACAGCAGTTTGCCTTCAGGAAAGACCCAAGTAGAGTACTTAGATAGTCCGTAGAAATCATCATTGTACTCGGCGCCCATTACATGCTATAAAATGGCCGCAGAGATTATAGTGCATTGTGAAGTGATGGGTGACGAACTTGTTTCCACCTTCCTGGAAACTGTTGCCGAATTCCAGCAGATGGCCTGGACGCTTCACCAGGAAGCTGAACATGCTGCGGTACCACTACACATTGGTCGTGAATTCAGTGATACATGTTATCGGCTCCAGCATGTTGTCAACGAGATCCTCATCAAAGACACACCTGCCGACAACTTCACTGCAGGCTGTTTCAAGATTGCTGGGGACTTGCAACTCAAGTTGCAGAATCTCATCGGGTGCTCCTCTGCGGTTGCCATCGTAAACGTGAACCCAGTTAGCTTTTGTGCCAGCTGGGGTGTTGACGATGTCGAAGCTCTCGGGCATCGGCTTCGTGAAATGATTCAGCTTTGGTCCTCAAAGCACCCTGAAATGGCGTGAGTGTACTCCAAAGTCGTTTCCCGCCAACCCGTCCCGAACTGATCTTGGTTACAGAAAGGTCATTTCTATGGTCCCTCCTGCGCTGCTGAGTGTCAAACATCTACAGTACTTCGAAGAAAAAGAAGGGCAAGCTGAGGTCTGTGATGAAAGTACGAAGAGCAATGTTAAAGGATCCGAAACTCATGGGCTAGAAGGGTTGGGTCTGCATCGCCCAGCATTTCCTGGCCAAGACATGCTAGCAAAGCCAAAAACCAGGAGCAATGTCAGGCTTGCGCCCGCAGGTATCGTCAATGACTTCATCCTCGACAGCCTCGCCTACAGCAGTATGTTCAACAGGGAAGATGAAATTGCTTCTGCGCACCGAAAGACTTTCGAATGGGTCTTCGATCCGTCAGAAGCCCTAAGAGAAGCCGGCTCTGGGCTCAAGCATGAACTCAATACCTGGTTGAGTAGCAATGAGTTGGGTCCAGTCTATTGGATCACTGGAAAACCAGGTTCTGGAAAATCCACATTTGTCAGGTACCTCTACAAACACGAACAGCTTGCTGATCATTTAAACAAATGGTCTGATGGAAAGGGTGTCACCACCGCCGGTTTCTTTTTCTGGACAAGTGGATCCCGAGAACAACGTTCACAAACCGGTTTACTGCGGTCGCTTTTGCACCAATTGCTCTCTGCGCATCCAGAGCACATGCCGAGTACCTTTCCCGATCTATGGCAAGAGCTTAGAACCATGACTACTAAGGAGAGGATCAAGGTGAACATCGAATGGACAGTTCCAAAGCTCATAGCCGGTTTTGAGACATTCATGGACGTGGCAATCGCTCCTGAAAAGATTTGCTTATTCGTTGACGGGTTAGATGAGTTTGATGGAGATCATCACATGATAATCGACTTCTTCAAGCGACTTGCTCAGAGAGATGGTGGCCGAAGCATCAAAATGTGCTTGTCCTCTCGCCCATGGAGTGTTTTCGAGGCAGCATTTGACACCGCCGTTCCAAACCTGAAGTTGCAAGATCTCACTCGTGGGGATATGCTTCGATACGCTACAGACAGACTCAACGGCAACCCCCATTTCCAACACCAACTAAGTTTTCAGAATCCTCGTGCCGCAGAATTCGTCGATCGAGTTGTCGAAAAAGCTGATGGGGTGTTCCTCTGGGTGCGACTCGCCCTGAACAGGATCCTGGACGCCATCTCTCCCACCGCAGTTGTCAAGGGCTTTCAGATCTCACAAGTGGATGACATGCTGAAAACACTACCCTCTGATATTGAGGCCCTGTTCGACAAGCTCTTGTTCCAGGACCAGAATTATCTGGAGATTGGTCAAGCAGCATCCATATTCCAACTGCTACGGGCGCGAGGAGTCGTTGCAGATCTCCTCAAAGATGAATCGTCACACTCACCAACCATTTGGGAGATGGCTTTTGCTCTTGATTTGTCTGATGATGATCTTGTACTCAAAGGCAAAGTCAAACAGCCTGCGGATGCTCTCGTGAAGGGGAGGTGTCAACAAGTAAGCGACATGGTGGCTCAAAGATTCGCTGGACTCCTAGACATTTTCCCTCCTACAGCCCGCCATGATAGTTTCATCAGCAAGCAATTGCACAACCTCCCTCATTACCGAATCACATACATTCATCGGACGGTCCGTGATTGGCTGATGGAAAGGCGGGAAGTCCAGGAGCGCCTGGTGTCTGAAATCCCTGGAGAGTTTGATGCCCATCTAAGACTTCTTAGATCCTATGTTCTGCGCTTGAAGATGCCACTGGACGAGCCAGAGCATCACCGTCGACTTGATGAATGGTGGCCAGATATCGCCCTTGCGATGACACATGCACGGTATGTGCGAAAAGATCCACGGCAATTGAAGGCAGCGTTTCTAAATGAGCTCAATGCTACGTTGTCGTGGTATTGGCAACAAAAGTCGGGTGATCCGTACGATCATTGGGCTCGGAGTGCATTCGGATCGTACGAGGCCCGGATGAAAGCGCCGCCTATCTGGCAGCCATTTTTATGTCTCGCTACGAAGTTTGGCCTAAAGGAGTATGTGATTGGGGAGATCAAGGAGCAAAACCGGCGTCTGAAGCATGGCCAGGTTTTAGAACAAGAACTGGAGCTCATGCGTGACGATGCTACGCCGCTACTGTCGTACGCAACTGAGTTCCTATGCTCAACCCAGAAAACCATATTCCCGCTCTCAGACCCTAGCTTTGTTGCTGGGCTCTTGCGTAGCCGCGGACATACAAATCTAGGGCCTAATCATGAGTACGTCGACTTCAATACTCGATCGAAGACAACTGCTTGGATCGCACTACTCCGCCATTTACGGGACGCCCGCAGAAGGAAGTGGATTGACTATTATGACATCAATTCAGAAGGGACGGAACGATGGGCGAAGATTGTGCGACTATTCCTAGAAGAAGGCGAGGCTGACGTGAACGCCATTATCTTGGCTGATGCTTGGGACCCTCAAATCTCGGCTGTGGGAGTTTTGGAACATTTAGAAGAAACTTATGGCTCTGTTGAGATTTTACGGCTCAAACAATTATTCCAGGAAACGAAGCAGGCGCAGGATCATTGAATGTGGATCGGAAGGAGTGTGGAAATAGCAAACTGGAAACTTCCATGCAGTCAAATTGATCAGTTTTAGACTATGGAATCAGTGTAGGTGGTCATTCCGTTTTGTTGCTGAGATAAATTGCTTGTGCGTGGTGACCCTGATTCAGGGGATACAACCAATTGAGACGTGACGAAAGGAGTAGCTAGATTAGCATCTTTACTAAAAAATACGACCAATAACCTCATCTCGATCGTATCGCTTCTTAAGCCGAGCTATGATCACTCTCTCGCTCTGAACTTTGATCTCAACTTCGCTCACAACCTCGCGAATGCAGCCAAACCTCGTAAGATCGCTGCAAGGGTGAGGGGGCCTCCTTGAACAAGGCACTTTTGCTTGTTGAGAGAGGAGGCGGGAGTCGGTCCTGAACAGGAAACGTCTAGTTCGAAAATGGTTCTTGACCTGACTTGAATTCAAGGCGCACAGGTGTGAGGTTGAAATAAGCCGAAGGTTAGCTCCAACTCAAATTCAGCTTTTGAGATAAATTACCCTGACTCGTCGAGTACTATGAGCCTAAACGGCTCGGTATAATGCGAATTGCTTTTTGCCTTTGAAAAGGCTTATCCTGATGCCACTAGACCCATTTCAGAACATCCACATGTTGCAGCTCTATGCAAATGCTGTTCTGTACAAATGCTGTTCTCAAGGCGAGCATAAATTGAGTGAAAAACACACGAAGTTCTCATTGGCGACAGGAAGCTAGTACAGCGCAGCATATGAGGAACTTTTTGCTCAAGGGTATGAGGTGAGTGGCCTTTGTTTTGTCGGAAAGCATTTATTTTCGAACCTGGCACTTGCGAGGTTGCGAGAAATATGGATGATAGTCATTTCAGTCGGTAGCCCCGGTAAACCTGAAGAAGACGCTCGAGTTTCAATTGAAGTGGATGCAAATGACCCTTTCCCGTCGAGGATCATGCTGAAGGCCAATTCGCCCATGAGATGATCCCCCTCGTAACAGAGGCCGCGAGGATAATCAGGCTTGCGGCCCAATCCATCACGACCTGAACGAAAAGGGTACGCTGATCTGATAACCAACATTAATGTTACGCTTGGATCTTCACCCACGACGCCCAGCTTGTGTAACATCGTGCCGGGTC
The DNA here is from genome assembly GCA_003012165.1 of Paramyrothecium roridum. Taxonomy (NCBI): domain Eukaryota; kingdom Fungi; phylum Ascomycota; class Sordariomycetes; order Hypocreales; family Stachybotryaceae; genus Paramyrothecium; species Paramyrothecium roridum. The sequence goes on from PXOD01000673.1 coordinate 39,865, forward strand.
TCTGTCTCCTGTTTCAGAAAGGGGTTAGTTTGATAGGCTATTTGCTGCCGGGATCGAGCGTTGCTGGTCTGGTTAGACAGCGCATGCGAGGCTAGGCTTTCCAGCTTCGCCCCGACTGCGCCCCGACAAATCTCATCTTGTCCCAGCTGGCTGACTCCCGCAACCAGTATTCGAGTGCAAATGACCGCCTCCTGTGGACCGAGCAATTGGCCTTCCGGCGGCCGCAGCCCCAGGCACATCGTACTTAGCCCCGAGGAGAACTGAAAAGATTTCACCCGCCCAGGGGTCCCCCGTGGTGAACGCCAAGCCCATCCCCAGGCCTAGGCTTACTGGCGTCAGTGTGGACTCCTATAATTAACTGACATCATGTCACTGGGGCAATCTCCCCGCGTCATCTCGTGCGAACCCCGTTTCAAAAACAACCCCGTTCCGCGATTGAAGCCGACCCTATCCGCAAAGGATGGCTTCGCCGAGCGGGAATAACGACCGCATAAGCGCACTATGCGAGCGCTTGGTCGCCTCGTCCCAGGCCGCCGATGATGCTGTCCGCGAATTTGTCCGCTACTACCCCGCCGGTCGGCAGGATGCCGCCGCGCTGTCACGCGAGCTGGGTGACCTCCGCATGACCGCCGGTCTTTTGCAGCGCAACGACGAGGATGCGGCCGGCCAGCAGTCCGCTCCTGCTGCTCCGAACGTGCGGGCCTCGGTGGTCGGCGTGGCTCGCTGTGCCCTGAGGTTGGTCGATCAGCTCGTCGAGGTCGTCCGGTGCCCAGATCGGTCCCGGGAGGGCTGGCTTCAAGAAGTCGCTGGCAACTTATCAGACCTGGCTAAGCCCACCGAAATCCTAAGATTGGCCCTTGACCTAGCATCCGACGCTTTATTATTGTGAGTTGATGTCGGATAGACACGTCCGAGACGACGACTTGCCCCGTCTTTTCTTCTTAAAGATCCACCTGGTTCTAATGCTTGCCAAAGCGCCGACAGCCAGCCTCCCCCTGGCTCATCAGACCTACCGCCTTACCAGGTCACCCAGATCATACAGATGGTGGTCAACATTCGAGCTCGCGCAACGGATAATAACGAGCAGACCCCAGAACCAGCCTTATTGGAACTTCTAGACAGCGTACAGCAATTCGTGGAGCAGACGTCTTCTTCTCTCGCGGTACCCGCCGTAACTCCCAATGGAATTGATGCACCAGCGTGAGTTTCACTCCAGAGCGACAACCAATCTTCAAGACGCCTATTCATACTCACCATTTGCTAGACCGACCGCAAGAAGTGATGCCGTCTCTGTCCATTCCGCCGTCCATCCACCACCGGCCCCGCCGGTAGAGATGGTACCAATCACATACCCTACGCCCGAGAGCATTGGCGTCCGGCATTTGTTCAAGACGGAGACGGGACTGTCCGAGATACTGGAGGTGTACCTCCATGAGCACCAGGCCAAGCCCGTCGTCGCAGTCTCAACAACCCAGGCCGATATTAAAACATACGACTTGAAAGGCCATCCCATCACTACCGCGACGCCATCTTGGGGCATTTGCATGAGGTTTTGCGACGGCGCGCCGGTCTGGGCCTTCCTCACCGACAGGAGCCGGTACAACCGAGCGAACACCATCCCCTACAATCAGCACATGGCCGTCGAGAAGCCAGCAATGGCCGTTTACAACCGCCTAACAGGTAGGAAGCTCGCCGAGGTGGCGACCGTTCACGCGCGGCCGCTAGCCTTCTCGAAAGATGGCAGCCGCCTTGCCGTCACTGCGCCGGGTGGGCGGATATCGTTCATGGAATATGTCGCCCCCAGTGCCAACCAGGTGAGCCATCTTGTCGCAGGCGCGTTTGTGGAAGGGAGCATCCACTGTCTCCATGTGGGGGACGTGACGCATGGCGTCTTCACACCGGACTCGCGCGCCTTTGTCTCCATCTCGCGAGATGGAACCATTCGCATGACGGACCCGGTTACCAGTGAGCCGTTGGCCAAGCTTGACGTGAACACCTGGAAGCCCCCGCAGTTCCTGAGCATCACGCCGGATGGGCACGTCATCATTTCGATCTGGGGCGACACAGTCTACCGCTGGGAATACCTGACGGGCAGCCTCGACACCTATGTGCTAGGCGAGCGCAGACGCCGCGAGGGCCGTCCCATCGCCGTGTCCGCCGACTGTCGGTTCCTAGCATGCAGCACGCACGACGGCGTCGACATTAGCGACCTGCATACCGGCCGCCGTCTGCAATCGATCGTGTTCAGAGGCGGCTATGTGACAGCCGCATCCTTCAGCTACGATGGGAGATATCTCGCACTGGGCAAGTCGGGCAAGAATGGGCTTCGGGTTGTACAGGGAACGCTGGATTTATGGGAGTTGCAATTTTGAGAAAGCGAGTCATGGGTGGTTGCAAAAGCTTTGCTGTCGTTTGTATACCCGATGTTGTCTGTACTTTTGTCTATTTATATCAGCCTTACCTGCACTAGTAAATTCACAATGCATAAATTCGCTGGATCTGTCCCTCGGAAGACACAGGCGCACTTTCATTCCACTGCTCTCCACCTCTGCTCGAGCATCTGGACCTGGAGCAAGGCGCTTCCACTCGTTACCTGGGACGACAGCTCTCTGCTCTGTTTGTCGTAGACAGCTCCATCGAGCAGGAAATTGTTCGCGTACCCATGACCTACGTAAGAGTTGCCAACCGTGTAGCTGTGGCCCATGACGGCGTCCTGCGAATACCCCATGGACTTGTACACGGTTCCCTGAACGCCGAGCATCTGCGCCTGCATTGCCATCATCAACGGCTGGTCCCGCAGGCGTTCGCATTCGGGGACCGTCTGTATGTATATGAGGCGGCGCTGATGGGCGAAGCTCAGCAGTTCGTCCAGTGTCATGCGCCCCTCGCATGTATCCGTGTACATACTGCGCATCCGTGGAGAGTAGATGTCGCAAAGCCGCGATTTGTCGATAACCCCACCCTTCATGTCAAACAGAGGCTCTAGAGCAGTGCCCTTGGCGAAGGCGATATAGCACTCCTCGCAAATATGTAGATTGTCCCAGCCCCAATATCGGCGGTTGGGTGGTGTCTTGGTACTGCTCCTCGGGCACAGAGGCACATTGGCAAAAGCAGCCGCGAAATCCCCCAGTGGGTTCCATGAACCTAGGAGGAGCGTTTGCACAAGCATCCTCATGAAGCCACCGAAGCGAACGTGACTAGTGTTGAAACAGCACAAGAGTGTATCTGAGGACGAAACTCCCTGCTTCGGAATTAAGAATTGAGACCAACCGCAGGGTACCGCCATTCCGGCACGACAAGCTCCGCATACCCCAAATCCTGGCGGATCGTTTGGAAGCGTAAACCAGGACGCGCCCTGAATTCCTTTTGGATTGCAGAACGGCTGCCTATCCACCTCTTCAATGCACCTCCAAAACAGTTCAGGGTCTTTCTTGGAAATAGCTTGCTGCGCTGGGAACAGTAGACTCAGTTGGCCCATCAGACAAACGGTTTTCTCCTTGTCTCGTATCAGGTGCTGAAAATGGGCGGCGTTGGGCGTGCCGTAAAAGTAATCCCCATAGCAAGCGTAACAAATCTGAAATCCTTCTGGCCCTCGCTTAGATACAAGCCAAGTTCGCTCTGTGCCAGGAGTGGGTTGCATCTTGGGGCAAATGGGGATTTGAAGCCGATCCTGTACTTCGCCTGCAAATCCTTTCCAGTCATCTTTCTCAGAGTGCATCGCGTACATTCGCTTCACAAACCAGAAGCCGGTATCACAAATGTAGCCTGCCTTCAGCTTTTCCAGCCGGAAACGTGTCGCAAATGGCCCACTGAAGATGTCGTCCTCGTAACAGGCTGGGCAGATGGAGAAGCCAGGAACATCCGAAGCCACCCACCAGTCCCGGCTTTCCTGTGGGCTCGTCTCCGGGCAGTGACCAAGTTTAGGCCGCGACTTCATAAATTCTAGCATAGTATCAAGGCTTCCAATTGAGACTGCTAACGGCCACAAGTCTTCCTTTACACGAATGCATCCGAAGAAGCACGCCCTTGGAACTTTGTCAAAATCGGCATACCGGCGACGCTCAAAAGAGCCTCGTAGTGTAGTCTCGTAAACGTGGTCAACAAAACATCGACTGCAGATTAAGAATTCGGGCGCAGCATCGTGAATGAACCAATCTATGTCAATCTTCGCAGGTGCCCTGACGCATTCAACAACAGGCGTCACACCCGACAAGTGAGCTACAGGCGCCACTGAGCTAGGGGCAGCAGGCGGCGAGGAAATCTGAGAGGTTTCGGATATTGTAAGGCGCTGAGAGGCTGGGGTTGGTTCGTGGGAGGCTTCGCTCTTCTCAGGAGTTGGTGGAGGTGGCAATGGAGCTGATTGTGTTTGAGATGGCTCAGATGGCAAATTTGCTGATCCAGGCAGCTGAACATGTGGTGCTGGAACCAAAGCATTTGCTGTCTCTACCATCTCTTTATGCCGAGCATGCTCTGCATTTTGCAAAGACAAACTGTCCTTCTGCCCGGGTATGATGGAGTTAGGCGGCGGCGATGTCGGAGCTATCAGCAAGTCTTGAATCTGCTTGACCAAGTCATCGTCTGCATCATTCTTCGTCGTCGTCGTGCCCGTAGCTCGTTCGCCTTCCGGTCTGGGACTTGGCCGTACTTCAGAATCGACAACTGCGGTAGTAGCCGTCACCCTGTTGCGAAGTTGATCGCCTTGCTGCAGCTGTTGCTCAGCAAGTTTGGCGGCATCGCTCATTTCTTGCGCGCGCGCCGGATCTTGTCGCAACATTTCATGAGCTCGGCGCATATCCTCCTCAGTCTGCATCATCAGTTTTGCTACGCGAGCGTTGGTGCTGTGCAGCTCTGCTTGCTGCGCGCGGCCGTGTTGGCGCTGCTGATTCGCCGCCTCCCCCTTGAGCCACTCCAGCTGCACATGGTGCTCGTTTTGGAGCCTTTTTGCCTCTTCGAGCTGTACCTCATACTCTTTTCGTAGTCGGTCAGCCTCCCGCCTGCCTTCGTTAACCTGCAGCTCATACTCCTTTCGAATTCTATTTGCTTCTTCCTGCTCCTTGCGCAACTGCTCGTCTGCAGCTCGCCGGAGCACCTGTGCGTCCTTCAAGAACCCCGCTGTGCCCGTTGAAGGGGTGTATGATGGCTGAGGCTGAAGCTGAGGCTGAGGCTCGTACGCGCCACTTTGATGGCCTCTAGATGGCGAAAAGTTGGTATAATGCTGTGGCGTTGGATGAGATGCATGGCTTGTGGCTGCTTGACGAGGCGGCAGCGGTGGTGGTTGCGGTGTTTGCCCATAGGCATACGCTTGACCCTGAGCCGTGCTCGAACTGTGATGCTGGCTTGGTTGTTCAGGCCTGTAATTATGTAGCTCGTGGGAACGCTGCTGTTCAAGTTGCTGCTGTCTGGCCCTCTCCTTGTGGTACTCTTCCGACGCTCGCTGCAGCATGTCTTCTGCCAAGGAGGCGAAGCCGTTAAACCGCCCCATGACGGGCAGCAGCGGAGAATGAAGACAAGTAAAATGCCGTTGGATTCACGATGCTGCAAGCTCACCTTCAAAGCCTTCTAGGATTGCGCCTGTAAGGTCTCAATTCGATTCAGATGACCGAGCTGACCGGTAGCTCCGCGAACAAAAGGCCACTTTTACGCGTCCAGGTCAATGAAAAAGAGGAACGATACCGCGTAGCATCACATTACCATAATAGATTGGGGCATCGTCTCACAGCGTGCCCACATGGACGACCAATTCGCGCTCCAAGGGTTGGCCGAGGCTCCCGTCCCCCTCACCCACCGGTGATCTACCCTCAGCCGCAACTCTTGGCTCGAAGCAAAACGTCTCCACTCGTCCTGTTCCACTGGGATACGGTAATACTTTTCTCGCCTGTATGGGGTGATCGACGCAAATGGTTCCTCTTGAATCCTTCCAGATAATAGCCGCCTGCCGTTTCTACCCAAATTAGGATAGCAGCCGCGTGGGCCGGCGGCCGGGTTGGGCATTAGGTCAGCTCCTCGAAGCCTAAGTGGGACAGCAAGACGATAGTTGCATGGCTGGGCAATGGGCCGGCCAGCTCGGGCTTGGATCCTTTGGGAGATGCTCCAGCAGAGCTCAGTCTGCCAACAGAGAGAAGCAACACCATATCTCGGGGCGGCCTAATATACTGGTGACTGGTAGCCTAGTGCTCACCATTTATCCATCACGGATGCTGCTGGCTTCTAGACCGAAGGAGCACTATGGGGCGAACACCTCGGAAAACGGAACCGTTCCGCACACGGCAAGCATTGCTACGTCAACCCTTCATCCTAGCATCTAGGCTGGCATTTGAAAGGTGCTCAAGAAGCTTGACGCTAAAAAGTGATGTGCGGCGCTCCTGCAAGTGAGTCTACGCAAACACGGTGAATCTTGTCTCGAGTGGGCAAGCTTAATATTGTGCGGTAGTCTTCTCACGATGGGGCTGATCTCATTCCTTGTTTTCCCAGATCCCGATATCATATCAAACTCTTTTTGTGATATCAGCTATCTACCCTTTCTGGTCTGATTCGTCGTATGCTCCCATCCGAAAGCTGTCGGCAGGTAAAACACAAAAGGTTAACAATAAGCCTTGAAATACCAGGAAAGCAGAAGGTATATCGGTGCGCCTTGCATCCTGCGCCGTTACAATGTGATGAACGCCCAATACCACCATCAATCCCATCCCAAGTCGATCGAAATGCTCCCCAAGAGCAATCGTACAAGAGGGTCAGAGACAAGAGTTAACGCCGGGGGCTCTTTCATGTCGCCCCATCCTATGCAAAGTACCGTTGCCCCTATCAATGCCAGGGTATACATTTGTTTTGTGTGCGTAATTATTCCCATCGTGAAATTATTCGTTCGGTCCCGTGCCATGACGAGAACCCTTTTCTGTGCAAGTTGTTCAGACACCCTCATCAATCATCGCGAGCACCTCTGGCTCGTTTAGTAAAATGCGTTTTCCCAACTCTTCCGGGGCATGCCCATCTCGCACGGCGCCGAAATCAAGGATCTATTAATCAACAAATTAGCCTCAGACGGACACAAGTAATCGCTTCTCGACGTGTTTGGACATACCTCAACGTAAGTGAGTTGGTCGCGCTGTACTGCCGCAACGCATCGCCTCTCGTCGAATTTCACCTGCCACACGCCACTGAGATCTGTCAACAGATCCTGTACGCACTCGCCAGTACGCACATCCCACATTTTAACAGTCTTCTCACTGCCGCTGATCACTTTGCGGCCGTCATGTTGGAAGCATGTAATAGCACCAGTGTGCGCCATGAGCGTGTTCCTGCACTTGCCGTTCTCCGGATCCCAGATTCGAAGCGTGGAATCGGCCGCTGCCGAGACAAGTCTCTCATCGCGAAGATCCAATAACCCGACGAGCAAGCTATGCCCCTCGAGTGTGTGCAAGCAAGCTCCCGTGGCCAAGTCCCAGATCTTGACCAATGAATCCATGGATCCTGAAATGCAGCGGTTGCGCTGATGGTCGAGCACCACAGAGTAGACTTTCTGTGAGTGTCCGTGCAGGATGTGCTGCGACTCGCCCGTGCTGATGCGCCAGACACGTACAGTGCTATCGTAGGACCCGCTTACGAGGGTATCGCCGTGTGCTGAAATGGCACGAACAGAATGCGTGTGGCCCGAAAGAACACGGATGAAATAAGGGCAATCGGACTCCTGTGCTGGTGGTCCGGTCTGGATGTATCGGCGGGACCCTACCTCGGGCAATCGCCAAACGCGGAGTTGGCTGTCGCGGGAGCCGGTAATAATTAGAGGCTTCTCTGGCTGCATAATGGGCCTGCCAGTTACGTCCCTGCCGGTCTCAGTGGGCATGAGGATCTGGAGGCAGCGCACAGTACTGGTGTGGCCATAGAAAACCTGCTGACAGAGTCCTCTTTCAATATCCCAAACTCGAACTGACCGATCAGTGGAGCCAGAAACCAGCATGTTACCCTCATACTGGAGCGCCCAAACGCCACCCTCATGGCCTTCGAGCTTCTTTCTTAACTTGCCGGTCTTCGTGTCATAGACGTGGATCAGGGTATCGTCGCTGCCGGTAATGATTTTATCGTCGTCGAACTGAAGGCAAGTAATAACGTGGCGTGGGTGAGCAGCGAACGCAACGTGGCCGGGCTTGACTTCCCCGCTAGTCCAACTCTGGCGGATCATGTGGTGTCGGCGATAGAGAGATTTGAACAAATGCAATTGACGAAGGCTTGAGAGCCCCAAATGCGGGTCGAGAACGGCGGCAGCGGCGGCATTGGCGGCCGACAGCGGACCTTCTGACTTGTGCTGCTTGGTCTCCGTGTGGATCTTTTCATCACGGCTGGAGGATGTGTGGACCAGCTCTTGGCCGCTTGCCCGGCGCTTGGTTCGTTCGGATGCTGAATAGGTATTGAGTCCACGCTTGCGCTTCGAGCTTCTCGGCTTTGAAGCAACTTCATTGCGAAGATTGCGAGTCAGCTCGTGCTCAGATGACGTGAGGCGATTCTGCATGCTGAGATCCCGTTCGAAGCCCATGGCGCCTACAGGATCTTGCCAGCCCCAACCCTGAACAATGGCCTTATTGAGTTCGCCGGGCGAGAGGGTATAACCGTCGCGATCAAAAAGTTCTTTCCAGCCAGTTTCGTTTCGATCGACCAAATTCCGCCAGTGCTTCGATACTTGGGCAGCTCGGGATAGATCTCGGTGGTCTAAGTAAGACAGGATATGGTAGCCAAGCTCAAGAGGAAGCTGACGAAGGAAGTCACACTTCAACGCAGGGTTGACAGCATTAGCAACCACGCGCAGCGTAGGTCGTGGGCACCGCCTGAGAAATTGGTACATCATGAACGTCTTCATTTCCGTCTTCATTGAATCGAAGGCCTCAAGCAGGGTCTGCGTATCAACGACGACTGGTTGGTCCGATGCTTGCTCACGCTTGACCAAAGTGCGAGATTCGCTGGGAGCTTGGCCGGCAAGCACGAGTTCCCTGGATTCACTGTCATCAGTTGCTTGGGAATCTTCCATCCAAGCGGACGAGCGGCCAGTGTGAGCTGTGTCAAAGCTGGACTGGGCCTCCTCGTCACCGTCAGCAGTGTGCAGCTGAGCAGCGGCCAGGGCTGGGGATAATCTCGGACTAGGAAGACTAGCATCCTGAGCAGCGACGACATCAATACTGGGTCGAGGGTTGAAGGGACGGATTGAATTTGGCAAAGAGTCGTCGGCATCCGGGAAAGGCTCCGCATCGGCATCGGTGATTGGAGGAGTAGCGACATTGCTGAAAATGGTATGCGAATCGCTTCCCGCGGGGCTGGCTGCGTCGTAGAGCGTGCCCGTCGTCGACTGAGAGGTGGGCGCTGAGTCCGAAGAATTTTGGGTCTGGTCAACGTTGGCGGAGCGGTGACGAGACGCTCGTTCCGGGGGAGGCCCAGGAGGCAGCTCCGAGGTATCAGGGGTAGCCAGAAAACTAGCAGCAGATCTGGTTCTATCGGTAGCATCGCGGCGGCTGCCACTGGCACTACCCGTGCTGGCCCTGGTGCCGTGGGCTATTGAGCGGCGGAGTTTATCAGAGACAGCGTAGAGATTGGAAGATCGGGCGAGACGCTGCGACGAGCGAGGAGCAGTATTTGAATTTGATGTGACCGAGCTGGGGGACTCAGCGCGGCTGCGGCTCGGTCGTGACTGACGAAGATTCCGGGACAGTGTTTCGGTTGGTGAGCGGGAGGTTTGACGCGTGTGACGGGTGGCAACCGGTGTTGTGGTCGTCTCATACATCGATGATGATGCTGGGTCGGATTTGGAAGCAGTTGGCGTATGCCTCTCAGAAAGGGTTCTCTTTGAGACCTGCGTGCCTAGATGTTAGCCATGTTCAGTCTCACAAGGGGTGGGAGAGGGAGGCCCGTGTCAAAGGGCCAATGTGGTAAGAAGGGAAGGATCCTTTTCTTACGGGCTTTGCATCGTCTGAATCGAGGTATTCATCTTCATGAGTCGGCATGTTGTAAGAGAACTCTGTCAACTCTGGCGGTGTGGGCTTCATGGCAAGGGGGTACTCCTTGGTATCGAGATACTCGAGGGGCGTGGGATCGCGAACAAAGACGTGAGGGAACTTTCGGGTGAGGCGAGTAGTGGTCGTGACGGTCTTGGTCTCGACGCACTCGCTGACCTCGAGTTGGAAGCGGCGGGAGCCATTCTGGCTGCTAGAAGCGGGATCCGAGAAGTTGACTGACACCGTTTGGGCGCTCTTGGGGCGACGCGGCTCAAGAGCCTGGCTCGGGGGAGAGGGTGTCATCCCGTCCGAGTGGTGCACAGATGTGGTTGAAGCGACCTGCTCTGCTATCCCTCCCTAATCCTCTTTGTTGAAGCAGCAGGAAAAAATGAAGATCCAGGCGGAGGAAGGGCCCCCAAAGTCGTTGACAGAGACGAGAAACAGAGAGCGACGCCGGAGTTGAAGCAGGACGGGAGCGGTCTTGATGGGAAGGCTGGAAGTTGAAAGAAGTGGACTGGCGAGGAGGAGGCGGAATGGATTGGTGTTGGCCGCCTGGGGCGGAGAGACCAGGTGGGAACTACCTACCTGATCTGACTTGGGCAAGAGGGTAAGGTACCTCAGGTGCGTCTTCGACAGTACCCATCCCGGTACCTGGCGTCGCCGTGACCGGTACCTTATCGGCGAGGTACAGGTAGCCACTAGCGTGTAGAATTTTTGGGGGCGGCTTTTAGGATGGATTTTTTTTTTACGCGCACCTGCTCACTCATGCATTTGTTCGTTCACTCACGCGCGCTTCCGGCTTTCGCCCTTTCCCCTTCACCCTGCAGAGTCGAGTTAGAAATGCTCAGCCTTCAGGAGTCCATACTACCACACTACGCTTGCAGTCGCTATCAGGTTACACAAGGCTCGTATCGAGAGAGCCGTTGAACGGTTCGGCACGCGTGTTTTGCGTTCACAGCAGGTCGGTAAACAAGCTAGCCTTTGTTGGTTCGTTAGACACATTTTGCTAGTAGACAATAGAAGGGAATCAGAAGGCCAAAGAACTTTTTCCGTGATAAGATACCTCGAGAATTGGCGGGCGGTACCTCGGTCGGGAGACGAGGTACGGCACTGCGACGTAACGTTGGCTGGGCGCACAAGACGGGCGGCAATGCACCCATTCTTACTGGCAAGTATCGCAAAGGAGGATGGAGGTACATTATGCAATAGCGTCCTACAGGGCGCTGGAACCCACTATCGACTCAGGGGCTGAATGGGCAGGTTTTTCCTTCCGCCCTTCCCTACCCGTCACCCCTTTGACCTTTGACCACTGTCAGTGCCACAGCCTTAAAGGGACCTAGACCGGCTTAGGTACCTGTTCGGGGGCGCTCCATTGATTCCGGATTCCATGTCTGGACCAACCCCATCTGACGGCAGTGCTACTACTGAGGTACAAAGTCTACCCCGTACCGTACCTAAGTTACCAGTCCAGCCTGATCCCGGCACTTTCGATAAGAGATAAGGAGAGATCATGAATCGCCGACCAGCCTGGCGGGCTGAGCGATGCAAGTCTCACCATCAACCATACATTTTCCCACTCTTGAGAAGAAAAAAAAAAAAGATACCAAAGACAAGCATGGCCTGGTAATTGCAGCTGGCCTCGACCGCTGTCTTGACCGCACATATGGTGGCGTCTGCGCGCAAAAGGAGCTTGCCACTGACTTGATGTTTGCGGTACCTACGTCACCTCCTTGGGTACCTCGGCCTAGAACAATCCCCCTGCGACGGTCGCCCTGCCATAAGGTACCTTAAGGTAAAGTGCCTCGGCGCGCGTTAAATGGAGAGCAGCGACATCCGGTGCTTGGTTTCTTGGTTCCTTGGCCTGAAAGCCTCCCCAGATCGGCCTCGTTTTTTCCCTCTGCCACAACTCCACCCGGCGCCGGCAACTTCCTTGTGGTGATTCACAAGCACAGCGGCCACATTCCTATGATCCCGAGTGCGGCTGCGGCTACGGCGATAGATGCGGCATGCCCCATCCCCTCTCGTCTCCCAGCAAGCGCTGACTGTTGGTGATGAAGCGGGCCCTGCCCTTGCACTGCAACCACGCCAATTTCGCTTTGGACTTGACCGAATTTGGACAGGGCTCAACCAACACGTAGCAGCATCACACGAACCGCCTTCACACAATGCTATCCACCTGGATGCTCCTTGCTAGCCTGGGCGCATGGGACAACCTCGTGGCTACGTGATGCAAAGCTATCACAGCCGTCACCTTCGTCAACTTCTGCCGCCGGCAGGTGAACACCCGTGCACAACGCAACGCCGTTCTGGCGGAGAGTGCCATGTCTAATCATGCTAGTATAGATGTTCCCAGTCGGTGTCAATTGCGTTGGTCTCCCCAAGCTCCACACAAGCTTCGCCATGTCCGTGATACTTCGACCGTTGTTTCAAGGCACCACTGGCCACGCACATGCCTAGTCTCTTTGCCAAAGCATGGTTATATCAAGGTCAATCCCATCAATGCCAATCACTCAATAGTTTAGGTCCACGGTTTCTGCGTCCACTACGGGTGCAAGCAAAGGGGATGCAGGCCCACGGCGTGCATCTCGACGAGCAATATTGTCCGAGGCGCGTCGGTCCAAGTTGCCGGCTTTCGCGGCGTCAGTCCTAGCATCGCATCTTCAACCTGGTCCAAGTAGATAACGTGATGTTGGGTGTAAAACACACCTCGGGAAACTTCCGGATGCTAGACTCGTTGTCCAGAGCTCCCCTCTACGAAAGACATGCCATGGGTCGCGTTTGTGAGAAGCTATTAGGCAAGCCACCGCAGGCCTTGTTCCTACGTCGACTGAGACATGCGGCGCAAACATGTTGTTTGGACACAAAATGTGCTTCTCCGTTGGTTCAGCAACTTCAGCATGCTGGTAATATATATCAGTGGCCGATTATGACAGGGATATCATTGTGGCCATGAGTCAATAGGGGCCAGTTCCTTGGAGCGCGTGCTCTTGCAGTATGACAAATGGCATCTCATTTGACGCATCTTGACAATCTACTCTTTCGCGGATGGTTCCTTTTGACTTGCTTTGGCCTGCATCAGCAGGTGCTCTGGTCGCTCCAAAGGCCATGTGTGAGGCCTGTAGGAGCTGTTGTGATCTAGGCGGAGCCAAGCGACGGCCAACTTCCTACAACAGCCCGTCAAGCTCTGTGAAGCCTACCACAAAACAAGACCTAAGGGATCAAGCAAGCATATGGCATAGATACGGACAGCGGTGTTGAATAGACGTACATTGATGCATTAGGTCGCTCAAGGTAGGCAAACAGCCTCTTGCAGAAACATTTCGTCTATTCTTTGCGATCCCATTGCCGCTGAAGCCCCGTTTCGCCCGCTTCAGGAACCAAACCAAGCGCATGTCGATTCTTGGGGTAGCACAGCTCGTCAAGGGCATTTCTATTTTTGGTGCTTGAGACATCAGCTTGAAACGTCCCATCCCCCATCAGAGGCAGCACCTAGGCTACCAGCTACCACACGAATTGCATATTTGCCGGCAACTCTCTGTACACCGCACTTGTGGACTACTTCTCAAGGATTTTGACGGCGATGCTCAACCATCGCTTTGGTCTAGCAGTGTTGCTCCCCACGCGAAACCCTGCAAACACGATCGCCCCAGACACAATGGGTAGCAGTTGACGCCTTACCTACGGGAAGGCAAACCAGTAGCGATGGTACCATTATGCTCGGCTTGCCCTCTCACCTCGGCTGTAAGTGTTTAGAAGAACAGCCAGCGACACCCTACTCATGCTCGATTCCATTTTATTCACGGAGCCAATACGTAGCAAGCTCATGCCAAAAGGTCTAAAAATTATTTGTTCGGGTTTTCATTTTCGAGGTGTTTCGTCAGATGGCACGTACTGTTCGGCGTGGAAAACTCTGCCAAACTAAAGACAAGTCTGTGCCTCATTAATAAACCAAAAACAACCGTAAATGGCGCCGCCAATGCTTGAGTCCAATTTCCCCAAGTCCCAAATCTTTTATGACAAATTCAATGTCACCGCTTGCCAATCGCTCCCGCTATCCAACGCCATATAAGCATAACACATCGAGCTCACGCAATATACACCGGCATGCGACTGCCAAGGAGCTCACTCTTGCTGACTTGCACATCTTGCTTGTTGATATCATGAAGCATCAGCCAGCAAATCATGCGAAACACCAGCGTACACCAGATATCGTCATGGTCAACCTCCAGCTCTGCGAGTGAAGCAACCTTTTCGTCCTCGAGTGTTGTGGGTGACACGGGTTCGTTGTCGCTATCCTCGAGTAGAGGTCCGTTTTTCGGTGTGGATGGAGCTGCTGTGTAGATCTCCTCATTTCGAACCGACGCACTGGCTTGCGTGCGACCGGTGCCTTGCCTTTTGAAGCCAAACCCAGGAGGGGCTCCGGCCATGCTTACCCTCCTGCCGGTGGTGGTCACTGCCTGGTGAACCACACGAGGCCGAATGACCTCGAAGTAAACGTCCATGAACTTCAGCGGTCGCTCATCTGGGCTTGCTTCATCCAAGTCTTCAAATCGTGGTGCCGGTGGTCGTGGTACCCTATTCTGGCCGTCGTCGCGTGGGCGAGAAGTTCCTGGCGATGGTGGGCGAGGAGTGGCCTCCGGGACATGGAGCGACTGGTTATCAGCAGTCCGGTCATCCCGCTCCATTTGTCGTACAATTTCTTGGATGTGTGCGCGGAGCACATCTTGCACAACCTCTCGTCGGCGCCCTTGTCGATGCGTCTCAGTTCCCTCGATAGTCATCTCAGAGTCACGAGGCTTAGGGGTAGGGCGATGGACAGCGCCATTGGTCTTGGTATTTTGCGAGCCCTTTGTCTTGGCAGTAAGAACCTCGTCTGCACGATCTAGGGCCGTGTGAAGTGCCCTCAAGAGTAAAAGCCTCGGCAAAGCCTCCTTAGCATCAATGTATCTCATAATATCGTTGATACAACGCTTGATGACTTTGACTATGACCGTATTTCGACGGTCGCCCATTAGTGGACCGGTGTAATGAAGCTGAAAAGATTCGAGAACTCGGATCAAAGAGACGGCGCCTTTATCCCAGCGGTCTGGAGTAGGGTTGGGAATATAGGTATAACAGCTATTCTCGATGTGCAACGTCCGGCCAAGCATGCCGAGGATCTCAAAGGCAACTAATTCACAGTGGTTAACGCCGAGCTTGAAAAGCCATATCCCACCAACTTCAGTAAGACTTACTCGGGAATAGATGTGATGTTCGCTTGCCTTCAGCGCGAAAGTGCCGGACTGTGTTGTTGTTACAACCAATCATGACGAGCGTCTCGGCAATCTCTCCACGAGTAGCAAGCTGGAGCGAGCCCAAGTTCTGTGTCTCATCGTTTGGAATCTCGAGTCGTCTCTGGTCAAGGGTTTCCCTGTATATTGTGGGTACGTGGCCAAAGCATAGCTCCTTGACCTCGTCGACAGGGATGACACGGTTTCTCCCAAAATGGCATTTGCCGTAGACCTGAAAAGAAAATATAAGGCCAAGCTCGCTCTGTCGTTCACCCAGAACCATGAAACCGTTGCCCTCAGCCCGGTATCTGTCGTGCTTGCGATCGAATTCTTTCCAATACACGCCGAGGGCTGCCATCATCTCGATCAAATGACAGATTGTAGTGGTTGCATATGGTTTTGTCATGGTGGACGGCATGGTGTCCCAGCTCTTTCGTTTCCGCTGGAGTGCCACAGTCATGGTATGGTGCGCCATCAGCGACGGTGCCTCGACTGGTAGACCGTGGGCGGTAACAGGAGGACCAGCATCTTCGTATTGCTTCTGTTGCCACTCGCCTGATTTGTGCTCCATGCGCTGGACAGCGTAGAGGAGAACGAACCATGAAGCACGCTCATTGTCGGCCGTGTGAATTCTTTCCTTGGCTGATTTCTGCGCGTATTCCTCTCGCGCATCCATATCTCTGATGGTCCAGGTTTTTTTCAGGCTTTCATCGGTTCCGTCGAGATTGTAGATGTCCTGACCAGCTATGGGCCCGTTCTTGTTCGTTGGCGGACAGACGAAAATGACGGGGGCGTCAAATTGCACTTCGAAGCGGAGCTCTTCCCAAGAGAAGCTTCTGCTTTTGGTTTTGGCCCAGTCGCCCATGACCTTATCGTTGCATTGTGAGTAGCCTCGTGCCGATGCGTAGTACTGTTGCATGACCTGCATGAAGGTCGCAGACAGCGCTACGACGGAAATGACGAGGGCCAAAGCGGCCACAATGACCTCGGAGGGATCATCGTCGCTCATGTTGGACGTTGTCTTGGGGTTCACGTAGGGATGAATCGTCTCGCAGCCGGCATTGGAGGCAGTGTTGTGTGGGCGATTCGTCTCGTCTTGTCTTCTCGTCCCGCCACTTCTTTGGTTGAGGCTCGGGTCGATTGGGCGGCTACGGCACGGACTGGTGGGAGTCGGCGGCGGCGGCGGCCAGAGGTTGCGTGCCGGCAGCCGCAAAACTGCTCAGTTGAGGGCAGGAAGCTCTAGTCAAGCTTCACAGATCCATCCACAGGGAAGCAACACAAAACGAGGGCCGGCTTGATGGACAAGATGGTGCAGGATAGGACGTAGCCTGCGTAGGTAGTGTCGGAATCATCCGTTTCCAGCTGAGGAACAGGGTGCGGAAAATGCAAGGCTGACAATGTCAGCCGGGGGGCGCCATTATTGCAGGGGTCGGGAGACGACCAGGCTGCAGGCTGCAGCTGCCGGACACTTCAAGCGCCATCGGGTCAAGTCGGCGCAGCATGACCGCTGCTATGGCTTGGTTTGAGTCCATGTAGAGTTGTCCGTTATTCTGGACTCTGGTATAGCAAAATTTGGCGATAACGAGGTTAAGAGGAAGAGGTTTGGGATGCCAAGAATGAAGTTGCGAAGCGAACCTTAGCAGCTTTGCGGCACGGCTCTTGGAGTTACGCTTAAGGCAACTTCCGCTTTTAGGCTGGTGCCCGAATTGGCGGCAGGGCAATGTTTCCACGTCAGGTACCTTACCCTGAAGCGGTGTTGCTGCGCCTGATGCTCGAAAACAGTGAGCTCTTCGCTTCTGGTGTTGCGATCTTCATGTCAACCTTGCCTGGAGACAGTCAACACAGTCATTAACATCTCGCATCACAAGGACAATCCAAGGCAAACTTTCGCCCTAGGAGCTCCTTCGAGTGAGTGACCTGCTTCTGGATTGCCAATCTGGTGCGGGCTCATATTCCAAGCCTCAGCTTAATCAAGAGCATGACACGATGTAAATCTGAACCCCTGAACTACTTCTACGCGGCATCCGAGTCCAAGCCACGCTACGTCCTTACTTTAAGACCTGCGCTGTCTCCCGGAAACATATTCCAATTGTAATGTTACCTTGAGAAGCGGGGGCGGCACCCAGCCCGACATTCGCAGTCGTCAGCCAATAACGTTGGAACTAGATCTCTCACCCTCTTGTCGACTTCAACAAAGGATGACTGGACCTTTCGTCAAGCTTAGCGCTTATCCATTAAAACCAGCAGTGTTTCCCTGATCGACTTGTGCTCAATCTCTGTTGCATTCAAAGCTCGGCTTCCCCAATGGTACAATTACCCCTCCCTAGGTAAGCACTTAAATTACTGTCTTGGTGACACCCATCTGATGAGCACCGAACGTCTAACATCATTAGGTCGGGGCCATTCATGTCGACTGCATAAGCTTCTCCCACACAATTCAATAGTGATTCCGTCGTTTAAACGGCTAGCTGGATTCCTAGCGCGGGAATTCGGCATGGTTCTCAATGTCCAAGTTCGGTCATCCATGCATTAGCCAACCATCGACTTGCAACAAGTCAAAGTAAGCGCTTTGGGTCATATTCTGCTTCATTAAGGAAAGAATGAAAATGCAGGCCCCTGACCTTATCCGAGCCACGAAGCGCCACGAACTGCTTCATGTGATGTTCACCCTAGCTCACGCCAACCGAGCTGACCTCCACGACAGGCCTAGATGCATGTGAGAACTCTTCAGGCATGGCATACCCTGCAACATGGCAACATCGGGCAACCGTCGAAAAGGGCTCGCTAGTTCTAGCAAATAGGCTTGTAACAGTGACCACCACTTCCTAGACCTGCGGAGCATACGAGTGCAAAAGGCGCACATGTTCGACAACAGGGATCTTGAACCGTTAGAAGCAGGCTCTTGGTAGCCAAGAAAGAATTGATACCTTCATAAAAATATATAAATCCCCCTACTTTGGGCCACATTGCCCTCGGCTCGCCAAGTCCTCTCCTGGATCCTACTGCATACCTTTGTTGTTATACTCCTTGCTCAGAACCTACGCCGAAGCCATGGGCGATCTTTCACCTCAAGCACTCACGGAACCGGGCTGGAAGAGGCTGGCAAGTCTATCCAAAGGCATTGAGGAAAACATTCGTATTCTTACCGAATACTTACATGTCAAAGGGCTCGGTGCTCCATCGTTTGACCCCTCTGGCTTAGCCGACTTTCCATCCGTAGAGCCAGGCAGTGATGCTGCACGAGCAAGGAAGGAGATTATTGCTCTGACAAAAGAGTTACATGACCTCACCGTCGGCCCCCGTGAAGGGTTGAAGACTCTTGCATGGGATGTGAGTATATCGCAGCCCTGTCGCCATCCTAGTCTAAATATGTCGTCAGTCGATCAGCTACATTGCGCTACAAGCCGTCTCGGAGTTGAAGATTGCGGAAGCGGTCCCTCGGTCAGGAACCATTTCGTATATCGACCTTGCCTCAGAAGTCAAGCGCTTAACTGGTATTTCGCTGCTGTACTCTGACCTGCGCCGCTTGGCTCGCCTGGCAATCGTCAACAAATTGTTTCATGAGCCATCGGTGGGATTTATTGCCCACAACCGAGCTTCGCTATTGCTCCTGGAAGACGAGACACTAGCCGGTTGGTTGGGCATGTACTCGATTGATCTCTTCCTACCCATTGCCTATACCATCCCAGCGATGAAAAAATGGCCTGCGTCGGAGGAATCTAATGAGACGGTAATAGCAATCATCCTAGGACTCCGCATTCCTTCGTTGGTACTTATACTTCCAGGCTGTCAACATCGCATACAACCATACGCTGCCCTTCTTCAAACACGTGCAGGCAGATCAGAGTCGCTCCAGACGATTCGACTTATCTATGCGGGCTAGCGGCTCACGAGAAGATTTCGACGTAAAGCACACCATTCTAGGGTACCCTTGGGCGGATCTTGGAAAAGCCACAGTTGTCGATGTGCGTTTCGTTTATGCTCTATGAATTTTCTATCAATATACTAATTACTGAATATTCAGCTTGGCGGCAACGACGGGTTTGTGTCTTTCGCATTGGCTGAGGCTTTCCCAACCCTGTCATTTATTGTTCAGGAACTGCCAGGAAAACATCCCCCGGAAGTGCTGGAAAAGGTACCGAAGCACCTAGCAGAGCGGGTCAAGCTTGTCTCGCACGACTTTTTTCGGCCGCAGCCAATTGTAGCAGAAGTATACTTCTTCCGACACATATTCCACGCGTTCTCGGACAAATATGCAGTCAAGATACTACAGGGGCTCATCCCCGTTCTGCGTCCGGGTTCACGAATTCTGATCAACGATTCAGTGCTGCCTGAGCCGGGCAGCCTATCGTTTGTCGAGGAGAAGCACCTCAGGACCTTGGATGTGCTGATGCAGACAGTCAACAACGCCAGGGAGCGTGAAGTTGATGATTGGAAGGCGTTGTTTACCCGGGCAGACCCCAGATTTAAGTGGCGTAATGCATGGAGGTCTGCTGGAACGGTGTGGTTCGTCGAAGTGACATGGGAGGGTTAAATACGAGCTCTACAGACTCGGTCTGGAAATATTACTAAAGCCATGGTGCGAAGGGAAGGCAGGGCGTATAAGCCCAATGCCTGGGGATTATTCCGTGGTTGAGTCCTGACATCTTTCGCTTCTTCTGTTTAACCATAACCTTTGCTGTTAACAAATTACGCCATGTTTCTTGACCGAAGCATCAACGCCCTGTTGGCAGGAGTCCAATCGGAGTTGTCGAGTAAGACAATGTGGTGGATTGGATCAATATTGGGGGCTTATTTCCAGTTAGACTCAAGGTTCATATGCTTCAGCAAACAAATGTGGTTAGTTAGCGCGCATACCCGACGCAGTCATCATCGTATGGCGAACGTCATAGGTTGGAGGTCCCTTTAACAAGGGTGTCAAATGGGCACTCATGAGAATTAGAGGGCCTGATCATTGCAATCTTTTCGCATTGTGTTTCAACAGTTGCTGTTGGCCTCCTAGGCCTCAATGCGAGCTCTGCAAATATATGTCCAGGAACCGAGAGTGTCCCCTTGCTGCCAACGGTGGCGCTGATTGGCCGGACATTCAGGTCAAATTATTGCTCTTCCCCAGAAGTTTGTAGCAAAAGGGTTCGAGATCATGAGCAGAAGCACTGCCTGGCACCACACTTCGCACGACCATCAACGGTGCGAAGAATGACCCAAGCATGAATAATCTAACCAAATAGGTCCTGTCAAGACGACAAAGCCTCAAATAGCGCGGGACTTAATAGTGACGGCAACAGAAGCTTAGCTAATATGTTCTCTTTCATTATTCACTGCGACTACCCTTCGAGTTGACAACAAAGATAGAAGCGATACTGAGCTACAGGGTAGCTAGCCGAGAGGAGATTTTTGGCAAGAAACCTACAGCTCTCTTTGATAGGCCGTATAAGAAACGAATTACCACCAAACTGAAAGTTATCAAGAATTTTGAATCATCAGTGGAAATGCTCATTCATTATACGCTCATCTCCGGGGTTGGAAAACATAGAAACACGCCAAAGCTTAGGGCAGACCCCTAATCGCAACTATCTCCACTATCGTGGAGACCGCTCATGGAGATGGCTCAACACAACCACCCAAGCTCTTTCGAAATGACCTCCAAAAAAGAAACTCATGACAAGAGTGAGACTCGAACTCACGCGGGTTGCCCCACCAGGAAATAACATGTTAAGGTTACCTTAACCTGGCGCCATAACCAACTCGGCCATCTTGCCATTGGTTGCTGATGTGTCACGTCGCCCCGGTACCCGTATATGAGTCAACAACTGGCGCCAGCTACAGAATCCATGCAAGTCACTGTGATATCCTGAGGGTCCTCGGTCACAAAGACATAATGAACGTATTTAGCTATAGGGTCTGGTTGGTATAATCGCAGCAACATTGCCGCCTCACACCAGACACATACTAGGCCGGGAGAGGATCTTCGGTGGCTGCGTTCCAACTTGCGCCTTCAAAGAACGCTGGGGGAAAGTATATGTATTTGACTAATAAGAAATGCTTGGTATAGAGACGAGTTCGTGAAATACAAAGCTGAAAGCTATCATCTTTAATACCATAGCTATATTGAAGCTTAGCGAATACCTAGCATGTCCGAAGCGGGAAGTTGAAATTAATGCAGCAGCATAACATCACGAGCCAGATCCATATGATGTTGCGCAATATGGCGAAAAGAATGTGCGAGAACTTTTCAAACATCCATTACTAGGCAGCGGGGAGATATACGAGGAATGAAACATCGTGTAGAATATGACTCAAATTACGCTGTGTCGGGCAACATGCTGGCTCTTTCTCAATCGATGATACGACCCCGAAGAATTACATTCCAAGTGAGATCGAATATGTTTAGCAAGCTCATGAAAATTAGTATTGGTGTTTCATCCAGGATGCCATTATATAAATCTTGACCATATTATAAATGGGAAGTCTAGGAGGTAAATATCAGTCGTGCACTATCATAAATATTTGCATATTTGTCTTCCTCAATGAATTAGCAAAAAACCGCGAATCGGCGGTTGAAAGGGACCGATGATGACCGTAGATAAACGATTCAAAATGGTTTAATCATAAAGGAGCGAAATTGGCGACAGCACCAATCTTAATTAAGAAACTCTTTTCTGAAGAACATACTCTCACCTCAGGAAAGTTGCAGTCCTATAATTGTCTTAAACCCCAAGACTGGGTTCTTAACTGTTGAAGTCCTATGAACATATTCCTCGCGCTGACGACGAGGTGGAAACATGATTATCCCATTTAGAAAAAAGCAAGTATAAAGTACTGGAACAATTAATTCTAGATATGGGAAGAATGGAACATATTGAATCAGGTATCTTCCGGTTGCAAAATCCTTGCCGTCTTACATGCCTCGCTCACCCATGCCCCGGGCCGTTAACTCAGCGACCGTCTTCCGAGAACCATACAACACGCGACTAGGTGATGAAAAGGATCAGACCCTAGAACGCACGAAGGAAGAGTACCAGTGGTATCCTCGCCACTGGCTGGGGTTGGGGCCGCCACCCGGATCCTTCGTGCAGTAGTCCGAATCCATAACAGCTATAGTCGTGTCTCAATTGGGGTGTGAGCTGCATGATAGTGCCGAGGCCCCAGCTCTTCCAGCGCTGGCTGCAGAATGCTACGTGACGCTGCAGCGTTACTACCACCAGCACGCAACCCTAAACCCTTGTGACCGAAGGAGCTGGCATGGTGGGGAATGAGGCAGGTGGGTAGAGTCTGAAATTATAAGAAGGGCCATCGCAAGCCCGAAAGTTTATCTAGGCTTTCATTCTCGGGGTTCCTTTTTCCTGTGTCAGCTGAGCGTGTGAGATATCCTAGACAACCACCCCACCGCCCACCATGCGCTTCAATCCCACTCTGGTTGCGGTTACCGCTGGCCTCGTTAGCCCAGTCTTTGCATCGAAGCCCAAGGTTCCCAGCCTCGAGGTGCCAGCATGCCCGCGCAAAGGCACAATTTCCTACTCCAAGTCTGTGCCGGCTTTAGCGCCGTTCCCGCTCACCAAAGCCGATGTATGCTACACTGATACGTCCATTGCCATAACCTTCACGGCGTATGAGGAAAAAAACTTCTATTTTGATCCTAGCCAGGGCACCAACGACGACATCTGGGCGTACGAGGTCATGGAGGCCTTCATTCACCGCGGCACGGAGGATCCTCAGACCTACTTCGAGTTTGAGGTGAACCCCAACAATGTGACATACCAGGCTTTTGTGTACAACCCATCCAAAGTCCGCACGCCAGGGGCACCCTTTGATCACCTTTTCGTCTCAAACCCGGCAGCCGACGGTTTTTCGGCCACGACCAAACTCAACCGGAAGGCTAAGACTTGGATCAGCGATGTAAAGATTCCCTTGGGATTGTTCAACGTTGATGTCGGCAAGGCGAAGGGAACTAAATGGAGATTTAATTTCTTCAGGACTGTCACGGGCCCAGACACTTTCCCCGAACAGGAGTTGGGAGCATGGAGCGTCCCAGACGAGGCAAGCTTCCACAAGACACCGTTCTTTGGCCATGTCAAATTCGTTTAGTTTAGCAAGAAATGTGAGAAGATTCTCGTAGGAGCATATTAGTTTGCTTGCATGGTGTATAAATCAGGACTTCTTGAATATGCTTTGAGTGCTCTTGACTTACATTCGATCACTACTCTTTTATTCTACACCATGTACTGCACTGCATGTCGTTGTTCTTTACTTGCAGAACGTTAATTATGAGTCACTACCACATAAGATCGTCAATGACGAAACATTATTACAAGATCGCAATCAGTATGGAATTCTACATCTCAGTCGGTGGCATGTATTCATGCCAATCCATGCATTATTGAGCATGGCGAAGAGAAATGTGCGGCCGAGGCAGGAAGGCAAATAAGTTAATTCCGTACTTGATGAAGTAAGATGCTTGGTTGCCGGTACAAAGGCAAACTTGAGCAAGAAGTTCGCAGCTCTTGCGTGCACTTCCTTGGAGACTTTCGCTTGGTCTTACTAGAGAGTTCTGATGCTTCACGTCCCTAAATGGTAATGTTTATATAAATTACTTTTGAGTGTCTCAGTGAACGCAGGTTCAATTTGTCAAACATGTAGCCCACTTCAAAGAGTAGATTGATACTCGCGAAATGGCAATTGTTCTTTTTGATGCGCTGCACTGAATTTCAAGACGCGGCCAACGCCGCCCTTTGAGAGGTGAGTGTCTCCAATGGGATACTGCCTTAGTATCATGGCGCGTTCGCCACGTCCGGATTAAAGTTGATCATCACAAGTTTCAAGTCCTCTAGGCTGCCAAAAATGAACAGAAGGATGACTAGTTATGCAAGTCTCCAGAACTATACCCATGAAAGAGGACCCCTCTTTTTAAATACCTCAATCATGCACGGAACTGTTTTTCAGGTGTTAGTGATCTTGTTAAACTCATCACTTTCTATCCCTCTGCACTTCAACAAACGAACTCTCCAAAAGGGGAATTGCACCTTGAGGACCCATCAAGTTGTGCTACAAAAATAGGAAATGAATACTGTCAACGAAGGAAACGTCCCCTGCCAAGAATGCCTGGACATCGACCTTGACAAAGTCTTTCGGGGCGGCTATAAGACGCCTCAAGAGATTAGGCATCTCGGCCTGGTGACAAGGGATCGGCTCAAAAGTCCATGTCCTTTGTGTCGTCTGATAGCTGATGCAATATACAATCCGTTCAGTGATTCGTCACTGGCGTCATTTCACGACACCTGTGGGTTCTGCATGCCTACGGAGACTGACAGAGAAGACGAGACGGGCTCCTACCAATTGGTTGCAGAAAAGATATCTCCAGGCAGGCAAAGAGATGGCATGGGGCATGGAAAGATGGCTAAGTACTGGGATACATACTTAATCACCAATCCGATACAACAAGACCTGACGTTTTCGAAGTCAAGGCATCAGGCTAGCTCTCAGCCGCTTGAAGAGGACGAACTGGAGCAAGGGGCCTTCATCGCCCTCAAAATTGCGAAAGTTGATAGCTCTAGTTCTGATTTCATTGCCTATTTTGGTAGCATCTATCCCGCATTTGGACTGTTCGAGAGAACGAGCCCGACACGGTTACTGTCTGCCACTTCGGTAGACTGGGCACTGCTTCGGTCTTACTTGAGTAGCTGTTACCACCAGCATGCAGGATGCTCGTCTCCAACGGTGGAAACTCAAATTCATGGATTCAGCTTGATAGATTGTCATACAAGAATGCTAGTCCCAGCTACCAATCGAATGGACTATGTCGCATTGAGCTACGTCTGGGGTGTGCCTGAAAAGGACCTTCGAATGGAAAGCCCAGAACCAGGAGACAAGCTTTCTGAGGCACCTCTGGTTATAGAAGACGCGATTTCTGCAGTGAGAGAGCTAGGACACCGCTACCTCTGGGTAGACAGGTGCGCTTCTCTAAACCGAGCTGATGATTACAGCTAAATTTTCGCTAGGTTCTGCATCCAACAAAATAATTCAAAGTCGCTCCAGGATCATCTCGCTAAAATGCACTTAATATATCGAAGTGCATTATTTACGATTATTGCCGCTGCAGGCTTAGATTCTTCATTCGGCCTACCCGGGGTCTCGTCGAGAGCCAGAGAGCCACAGTTTCATGCTACTATTGATGGCCATCTTCTCGTATCTTCTGTGGAGCCTTTCCCAGGGAGTTCACGCTGCAAGTGGAAATCTCGAGGTTGGACGTACGTTATAATAGTATTTTCTAAAGAAAATAATCTGGGCATAATCGTTTACGGGGCTGATCTCGAATAGCTACCAGGAAGAACTCTTCTCAAGCCGCCAGCTTATCTTCGGGTCACATCAAGTGTCATTCATTTGCCTACAAAACGAAAATTTTGAAGTGTATACTGCGCCGACAGTCCTGGCCAACAGCACGTCTATGCGTACGAGTAGTAATATTAGTTCGATTTGGGAACACATTGAATGCTACTCAGAGAGAGACTTGACGTATGACTTTGACGCCCTCAATGGTATCAAGGCTACGTTGAACTCATTCGCGGAATCGACCGATGATCCGGTAGGGACTCTATGGGGTATACCTTTCGCTGAAACGATAGCCCCCTTGGACCATGATCAACCTTCCAACAGAGCCGGAATTCCAGATACTACAGGTTTGCTATCTAGGGCCGATTTTGCTTCTGACTGTGCTATTTTTGGGTACAGTCTCTCTTGGAAAATGTCTGGGAATACGCCACGAGGCCGTCAAACTTTGCGCCGACGAAAAGAATTTCCGACATGGTCTTGGGCGAGCTGTATCGGTCATATTGCATTCCCCAGGCTTCCATATTTGTTTTCGGATCGACCAGTTATGCCAGATCCCGAACTAGATGTTGCTATGGCTGGCCCAGATGGTCTTTCTGTCCCAATCTCTGCGTTGATGGGCAATGCAAACAGTCCTGAGCTTTCGCGTTATTTGCATATGAAAGGATGGTCTGTCCGCGATGCACTCACCTTCCATCTTACCGAAGGCACAGTTTTACTTGATTTGGGAGATGCAGACTTTGAGCTCTCAGGCTCTCTTCAGTTAGACTCCATGCCCAACGACGACCATAAAGAAGTTTTTACGATCTTATCAGAGACCCAAAATAGCCAAAAACGGTGGGAAGCTGTGATTACGTGGTTTAGGCCTAGCAGCGACCCTGAGGTCAACATTCCATTTCTACTGATCTTAGTCGTCGTCGAAGACTTTGAACATCCTGATAGGAAGGTATACGAGAGGATTGGAAGCATTCCAACTCTCAATCTCACTCGGATACCCAAGCAGCGTAGACGTATCGATTCTACAGGAAGCACAGCACGAGAGAGCTCTAGACCCACGGTGAGATGGGCGGCTGACCTTATAAAAAATCAAGAAAGAGAGGAGGAGAGAAAGCAAAAGGAGTGGGAAAAGACTCTGCAAAGAATTAGTACAGTTGGTGAGAGCGATTTCACTAAAAAAATACTTGCGAGGATCGAAGAAGCGAAACAGATCAAATTGGCGGAGGGAACGCATGTTTTAAATGTCATGGACCAGGAACTCACAGTCGAACCTGTTGAAAAGCCTTGCAGCGCACCTCCTGTTCGAGATACGCCCAATGCGGAAATGCCAGCCTCCGACTTGACAGGCTCGAAGATGGTTGAGAATGTAGGGGTAAATGCGGACAGTAACAATCTGGACGAAACGTGTCGCAGCGATGAGAGTGACCCTAGCTCAGATGAGACCGACCCGTATGATATGGGTGACCATACCATAAATACAGTGATGCGTCGCGGAGTTGCAAAGAGATGCTATCCCCGCATACCAATGGTAAGAAGGGAGTTTATAGTTCGATAGAATAAAGCATTTGAATTTCAGATAGTTCAAAATCTGGGCAAAAAAGGAACACGACTCGCTGCAAAAGTATTGTCGTCGAAGTCATCCTGGATATTCTAAATACAAAAGAGCAATGATAGACAATAGCTCTGGCCTGTTTCCTGGGACTGAGCTACTGGGAGCTGTCACACTCAGATGATAGGTAGAAAGACAAGTTCATACTAGTAAAGGGTGAGCATATAAATCACCGCAGAACCGGCAGTTGGGTGCCCGCGCACATTTTCCAGACTGAATAAGCGAAAAGGAGGAGGTCGATGCCCTGTCTCTTTCGTCGGTGCACATGCAGGTCTGCATCTCACTCTGTATGCTTGCGGCGTAGCTTGCATCCTCCTCTTACTGCACCGCTACAACAAGTTCAGGTCCAGACCTAGCCCGCAGTGTGGTGATGGTCTAGGATGAGCCGCACACTTATATGGTATAGTAGGGACATGGTAACTTTGCGAAATATCACGGTCCACCCGAAAGATAAGCACTACAAGGTCTTTTTTAAAGAACAGAATCAGCCGTTCCAATGATGCCTGTCCGCGAAGAAATGAGGGAACCGGCACTATAGTAAGATCATGTATAATATGCTTATTCAAGTGCGTAAGAGGTACTCTGGTGCAGTTATTGGTTCCCGGGGTCATACTGGTGCCATTTGAAGAAGAACAGTAGAAAGACGAGGCCAGGAAGTGCAAGCTCTCCTACCGCTACCACGTGCTCCAGTGCTACAAATCAAGTAGGAAGGTAGTTGATTCTACCCTCAGCCTCTCTTCTGCATAGCTTCACATGAAACCTCTGCCAGGGGCGGGGTTGGCCGCTTGCCTCGTGTTCGGCGCCTCCTACGAGGAATAATACCAACTTCTTGCAGACAATAATACAAATTTGAGGCTGAGAAGTATATATTAGCTTCATGTGGTCCCGCATAATTACTGCTGATATACACGACAAAATCTGACGGCTTGTAGTCGGGGCCTTATCTTCAGAACAAGGGTTCTGTGATGAGGCTCAAATGAGGCTCAATACCCTTAGTCCATTTGGAACTACAAAAATCAACATTGAGAAGCTTTCGTCTAAGCCTCTCTCTTCTGGTCAGGCCACAAGGTTCCGAAAACCCATTGTTGCTCAGAAAGTCATAAGACTGATTCCCCCAGTGCCCACCAGCCTCAAGATGCACTTTGAAACCCCAGTGAGCGTGCTTCTCGCTCTCCTGCCGCTCTTAGTCTCGTCCTCTCCGACTTCCATCGCAAATATTGAGACAAGGCCCGTCTTTGGAGAAAGGCGTATTGAGAAACAGCATGATCTCTCCAATCTCACCAGGGCTTCAATTATTTCCGAAGAAGTCCGAGGCTTGGGAAGTCCGTCCTGAATGATCGTCACTATTGTTTTGTGGTTTCGCACCCAAAACTTGCAAGTCTCATGTGCTTTATTTACCAACGGTGGGCAGAGGACCCAGCCGCGAATTGCCCTCGGACGCTTTTAAGCAAGGTCTTGCAGAGCTCTGAACAGCAGCATTCTGCCTCGGTGCTTGGCGGGTTCGAGGCTAAGTTTGTTCGCTTGGATGAGAACCAGAGCCAACCGAATCAGCCCTTGGATCCGGTGTCTAGTGACTCGACCATGGCTGCTTGATACAAAAGCCGAGAGCGCGTGCGGCTGGGATGCCGTACTGGAGCAATTGATCCTGAGCCTTAGACATGGCAGGTGATGTCTCGGCATTAAGCAGCTGACTCATGGCGGTGTTTTGCATGTCAATGATAAGGAGCGCCGTTTTGTCCGGGTCAACCACGATGTTGCTGACTTCGCAATCCATATGGACCTGCTGCGTTGGAGGCAACGGGGAGTCCGGACTTTCGGGGTGTGTCAAACCCCAATCGGTTTCTGGAGACCAAAGCCAGAAGGTCTTGGACGAACCAACGACAAGCCTCCCATGGGAGGGAGTCTGATTTCTTTCCACCAGCGTTTGCGCGCGCGATGTTCCGTTTGCGAATTATGTGAGCAGATACCGTTATGTTGATGGAGATGTTTGAGTGAAGAAAGGGTTGGGCAGTCGCCATGGCCTCCTGCCTGCAAGACATGGTATGCATGTGTGGAAAAGAAAAGTGGAGCGGAGACTGGCCAACAGCTGCACGGGGCACGATCGATATTCATCAACAGTTCTCGATGGATGCGTGTGTTCAAATGAACAGTGTAACCTTGAAATTTGGTAGGGCAGGGATATCTCCCTATCTCTGCGCCGGTATACCTACATAAGACCAAAGTTTGAGAAGGCAGGCAACGCTGTTCGTGAGAGCCTTCTCTCGAAGCAAGCGGTTGCTGCAGTCGGATAATTATTCCTGACTTTCTTGCTAATAGAGATAGAGCACCTGCGTCCCTATCAACCCTAGGGTGTATCTACCTCAGATACCTGTGATGATTGTGTCTGGCATTTGTACGTTTTACCTTAGGTTGTTCAAGGTCTCTTACGCTTCTCACTGTTTCATCTACCTACACCATTCCCCGACTGTATAACACCACCCACCGTATTGTAAAGTAAGAAACAAGGAAACATATTAAGCCACCAAGAGAAAGTCAAAAGCATTGCATTTCGTCTACCGAATGAAAGGCTAACTTGAAACTATCGCTTTTGCACCTTGACCATAACCTTATGGCCGAGCCAGAGATATGACGAGTCGCAGTCTCTTTCCCACACAAACTGGTCCTTGTTGACCATGCGTAGGTCATAGCCAAAGACTAGGCGAGCAAGAACCAACCTGACAACTTGTAAAGCAAGTTCGCGTCCCAAACAAGCCCGCGGCCCCAAAAGGAAGGGTCGGTATGCTGAAGGCTGATCATGCTCGAATTCAGACCCCGGTTTACCAGCACTGGCCCAACGTTCGGGTCGGTATGCTTCTGGATCCTTCCAGTACTTTGGAGACCGTTGAATGGTGTATTGATCCACAGCAACTGTCGTGCCCGCTGGTACGTAGACACCATCTACGTATCCTCCATTAGAAAGTCGATGCGTGCCAGTACCATTCGCAGGGGAGAGCAAACGCATGGCCTCGTTCCTAACGTGATTTTATGAAAGATATTTACATGCGATGCAATCCTGATCATGAGCTTCAATTCATCAAGGATCCTCTCTTCTATCAGCAGAGCGAAGGGTCTCCGACTCTAGTAACTGAGACAGATCCCAGTGCTCACCGTGTCTTACGAAAGGTTGTTGAGCGAGGATTCAGTCCAAGCTCAATCAAAGAACACAGTCATATTGTGGAGCGCGTGGCAGATAGTCTCATGTGTCAGCTTGAGAACACCTGCAATGACTCCGATGGGGTCGACATGAAAACGTGGTCTGCACGTTACACGTTCGACGTTATTACTGAGATCACTTTTGGCAGGTCTTCTGAAACTGTATCGCAAGGCAAAAATACAGTCTGGCTCGATCTTTTGACTGGTAACATTGCGGCAGCGGCAGCAGGCATTGTTATCCGACGGCAGCCACATGCGGTCAAGGTTATGTTGAAGTTTGTTTTCGCAAAGCTGGCCAAGAAAGCCCAGGCAAGATCTATGTATCTGTCTGTGTTGAGAAAAATGTGCGAGCTTAATGGTAATATGAGTAATAGAAAGAATGAAAAATGTTGCCCACGATCTTAACTTAATCTCCTGACGGCACTTTTCCCTCCAGTTATCAGGCCATTATACAAAGAAAAGATAAACAAGCAGTATAATTCAGTCGATTTGGTTCTCGCTTACGCGTCGGGGGCTTGCGTTAATGACACTCGCTATGTAAGCTACCGAAGCCAGAAACCCTAAATGGCCATATCAAGTCCGGCTATTCCCAAAGCCCTGATGGAACGCACTCGGACCCAGCGGCTTTGTCCATCAGGGTTTCAGCGTGATCCTAAAGAGCTGAGTAGCGAACAAAAAGCTCATGAACATAAGCCACGCTGATACTGGCAGCACTATTTCGCCTGCATTGAGGACTGACAGTTGAGGCGCAAATCGCTCGTAGATGGGGCTGATTGCTGGTGACAAGCCGCAGTTAGACTTCTGGAGGAAGCATGGTTTCTCCTACGTCAAACTCCTTTGGTTTCGTCCTAGTATTAATATACATTCTAACGCAGTAAGGTTTATTATACATTGGCCTTGTCGTGATGAGTCAGGGAATCAGGGCTTGTGCTTTGCAGAATCAATTCTCAAGAATTGATAGGCTTTTTTCTTGTCTTGAGATCACCGTTGGCTTGGGTAACTGTAAATCAATTTATATCAACTTCCCGGGCGACTCTTAGCAATTATTTCAAGACTTCAATGTGCTATAGCAGCTTTCAAGATCTCAAGTAACAGCTTCAAACTTGTTTTCAACCTTCTAAGCGATTCAAGGAGCTCAAAGGAGCATGACCAATACCTCCAGCCTCTTCGACAACAGAGTTATTGGTTAAGAGTCCTTGAAGCAGTCGCTCATATAATTTCATATTTGTCTAGGCGAGTGCGCGGTAGAAAACCAAATACTTAACGCCTATTTTAGGTTAGACGGTCACTATCAAGGTCCTAGACCAGACTACCAAGAGCATCCATAAGTTCATTGTCGCCAATAGAAACATCCAAGGCATTCTACATATTCTCTAGGCCTCTTTGGTATTTTTGCTTGCTTGGGTGTTTCTCGTTTCTGAAACATGGTCCACCGCTTGTCTATGATGACCCCTTGTACGACCTAGTACTTACTACCATCACCTAGTAGTAGCAGTACCTGTCATACTGGTTGATGAATTCGTCATTGATCACCAACAGCGAGTCGAAATGGAGGAATCTGGAGTGGGAATCAAAGCGGCCTTTGAAGCGAGCTGCTGCAAAATCCACAGACAAACTCGATTGGGGGCGTCTTGATTGCAGTGATCTGCGTGCTATCAAGATTCGACTGAAGGCGATGGATGACCAATGACATGACAGGGTAGGCTGATGATATTGGGTTTCAAGGAAGCCAGATCATAGGTGATTAGACCAATCTAATAGTTAACTATCATCCGGCTCAGCCTCTCCATCGGACCAGATCAGTTCTATTTGTCGCTAAGATGCCGATTATGTTGAGGAATTTGCTTAGATCCGAATCGTGGGATCCCCCGAGTATCTCGCCATCTCTGCTCGCCGGACCTGTGCCAGCCATCCTTTTTGGACCCTTCAACGATGGCCCGAAGGTATAAGGACGGTTCAGCAGCTTCTTGTTCTGTCCTGCCGAGTTCTCCCTGGCTGCTACCCAGCTTAGGTGCTAATACTTCTTACTGCCTGATATACCTTGAGGTGCAACGCCTGATTTATTGGTGGTGTTAGTAGGCGCCGTCCACCTCTTTCTTTTCTATCGTCTACTTAATTGAATATCTTGCCATCTGCATGTTCATTTTCTAGGGCCGCTGTCCGTCTTGCAGGAAGCCTCTACTGGAGGCAGTGTCTTTCCCGCCGTGGAGGGAGTGGCTGCGCAAAAACCATGCTATGCATATGGCTCAATTCACAGTCACTTTGAGCTTCACGATCTGCTTCTTTACGCGCTTATGTTCCTTGTCTGTATGAGCAGACTATCGACCGATTTTTCCGTTTCCGTGATCCCATTTGCATCCATCTAAACTCAGGTACTATGTCGAGGACTGCCACTTCGTATAGTAAGTATAGTACCCACGATTCGACCATCTGGTCGCAAACGAGGAACCAAGAAAGGCGCTTTCCTAGCTAGTATGTACCTACATCATCCTTACCTGCCGTGTACGGGGGGAACCTGGATGGCTTCTCGCTTCTTAGTACAGGTGGTCTACCTCTTACCTGTCACTGCTAGCAGTAATGTTACCTAGTAATACCATTTGGCGAAGGTGACGTTCGACCCAGCTGAATGGGAAAAACAGTATCGAGATATTACAGCATCACTTGATAGGACGATGGCCCTTTCGCATTCGCACTTTAAACTGGACGCAAGTCGTGGATGGGACTTGTTGCATTCCATCACAATGGCGATTAGGACGGAACGGGACGGGACGGGAAAGCCATATTAGTGAGGTACCTAGGAACCTCATCTTGCCTGGTTCAGTGCCTACCGTACCGGTAAAAGCAGGACCATCGGAGATGCCGCGTCAGTCCGAACTTGCGTGGAAGGTAGTAAGGTTAGTATCCTGGAGATATCCTATTAGTTGCTCCTCTTCTCCTCTTCTTCTCCTCTGTTTTTCTCTTTCTCTATCCTTGTCTAAAATGAATTTTGGGTGAGTTTCCCCATGTTTCAGCCCGTTCTGGTCCGCTATCGCCACATCCCGCAGCATTGTGTCTTCCTCTCCCCGTCTTCCTGTCTTGTTCCTCTCCTCGTCTCCCACATCTTCCTCATCTCCCTTAAGCCTTCATCTCCCTTGTCTTCCCGTCTTGCCCATCTTCGCTGCCC